>KK116104.1:203641-253464 GCA_000611955.2 Stegodyphus mimosarum
AAAAAAAAAAAAAAAAAAAAATTACAAAAAAAAAAAAAAAAAAAAAAAAGTTCTAGTCTTATTTTCCTTACAAATTTATTATATTATCATTTATTTATATTTAATTTTCATTAAACATTTCCATGATTTTTTCCATAATATCGCCATATCGTGGGCATTAACATTTTTCTGACACCGGTAAGATTCCATAACTTCAGAAATATTCAACAGCATGCTCTTCTGTAGTAGGCAGGTCCCAAAATTTTAATCATTTTTTTCGAAAATGGGTGATAGAGGGTAAAAAGGGTGTCTTTACTCAAGAATAATAACTAACAAGTGTAATCAAGGTTACACCAAACCCAGCGTGTTTGAAGACTTCTCCATTCGGGGCGAAAAATCGTGTAGTTTAATGTCTTTTCTTTAAGAGGCAAAAATGGTCGACGAGTTTATATGTAAATACCTAAAAAAATAATTCTGCGTTTAAAAACATACATTCTATCATAAAATGAGAGTCTTCAACTTTTACTTGTAGGTCAACCTGCCAAAATATCGAGGACCATTTATAATAATGGAAGTATTAACTAGTGATACTTGCAGAACAACACAAGTAGAAGCGAAGGATCGAAGTCACTATTTCACCACCACAGCTCATGCAAGTCAACTAAAACCGTGGAAGTGCGAGCCTATTTCTTATGGTGATGATGAGGAGAAGGATGATTACAACCAAGACACAGACCAGTTACCAAGCTCAATTCTGCAAAGAAATCCACAAAGATCTGTTTGTAAGGATTAATGGTGGTAAATTTTATTCTGATTAAGGTAAGAATGTTCCTTTTTTATCTCTATATGCATGCGACTGCTGACAAGGCCTCGAAAGACTGAACATTTAAGAACTTACTGAACATTAGACTGAAAGACTTATGCATTATATCACCTTATGATTATTTTATGACAGATAATGAATCATTGTCATTACAGATTTATTATGTATATAATAATAATTCAGAGAAAATTTCCATTTTTAACTGAGTACATTTAAACAATTAATGTGAATTTAAGTACGTTTACTATCATATCCATTTTTTAGCATAATGCACATAATTAATGTGTATTGCACATTTTAATATTACTGTAAATGTAATATGTGCATTGAATAATATGTACTATGAATTTACTGTAGAAATATGTAGGAATTAGGAAATTAATTTGTAACTCTGGAAAATCGGGATTATTTCCATGTCAAAATAACCGAATATAGTATGCTGGCAGATAGCATTGTAAGAAAGCCGCTGTTAGAAATTGCAAAACCGAGAAGCATGACGGACAAGAGAGCGCAAACGAATATCATGGCAGTATGCTATGATCCTCCAGCATATAGCTGTATGTAAATAATTAGTTCATTAACAAACCTAGTTTAATAAAAATGTATTCCATTCTGATTAGCAAAGCTAGATCACCATCTAACACATGTCCATCTAATAATTGCACTTTAACACCACTAACATTTCACCTCATTCTCTCTGAACAAAAGCTGCTCCTGCCTAACATTCATGATGTTTAGTGATGGAGAAAGCTTATGAAACACATGGTGAAGTTTCATTGCGCACTGCACACACTGTGGCTCTTTCCTGTACCAATACTATTTTTATTTAAGTGATTTTAGCCTACTAATCATACTATCTACATGTATGAAAATTTTTCCATATCAAACTCACAAATTTACACTTGCTTTAGCAATGCTTTGAAAGCAAAAACTTTAGTTTACTGAAATATAAACACTTTAAAAACTGTCAGTTACATTCTGGACACTGCATTTCTAACGTTTTCTATACATACTAAAGTAGATAATAAATTTAAAATCCGGAATGGGAGTAGTCTTCAGTAGTCTTACTGATGAAAACTGATAAAATTAAATGAAATTAAATTATTATTTTCATTTCAATTTTTACAGACGTGCACGTGCTGTATTCAATGTCGCCTAAACAGAATATAAAATTTAAAGGAATACGAAAATTTTATTTAATTAAGCTTTTACTTATTGATGTCTTACTATACACCGTAATAAATAAAAATTACAGAAATGTATGATGTTACAATGTTTAAAAGTTACGTAAAAAATGTGACATATAACATGTTTCAAAAACTATCATACTAGATATAAAAAAGATGAATATACATATCAGATATGACAAATAGAATGCATACATTTATTTGATCATCTATTAAATGAAATATAAAATAAGAAATCTATATAAGAGAAGTTACATTTAACTGTAGTCAAGCTAGCTAATTAGAGAAACTATGGAAAATATTTTCCTTGGAGAAAGAATGTCTTCACGAGGAATAGTCTCTATGTTTAAAAGGAATTATCAATGCCTCTATAAAACTTCAGTTTTTTATTACAAAAGTGTAGAAAAATGGGAGCAGTATTTTTTGTAGCAGTAATTAGTGATGGGTAAATAGCTTGATAAACAGTGATTTATTTATAGATTTACGGCAGAATAGGGGAAAAATATATGTACATTTAAAAAATGCTACCTAAATTATTTTCACACTTACCTAAAGAAACAGTTATACCTCTTTTAACTAATTCCTTAATAACAGATCCTTCGGGATCTAACTCGGGTGCCAATGTTACTAAACGAATGTTATCAAGATTGCCATATGTATCAATTATCTCATGAAATCCATTTTTCAGGTCTTTTATATGTTTAACTGGATGAGCGCCTCTTTTTTCCGTACTAATAAACGGACCTTCAACATGTATTCCTATAAAATAAATAAATTTAGTTTAAGTGCAATGAAAGTACCAAAATTAAGAAATAAATTGTACCCCAAAAGCACACAAACCTAATATTCCTGCTCCATGTTTTCCACCATTTTGAACAGCTATATGAGGTATTATCTGTAAAATTTCTAAAATTCAGAACAGATTTTAACTTTGAACATTATGTATTTCAGTTTATAAATAAAAGTTATAAAATAAAATAAATTATTAACTAAGCATAAAACATCTCAATAATATATTCCACTGCAACTCATTAAATTACTGTGGCCTCATGGATGAGAGGCACCTCTAAATTCTTTTTTGGCACTCCTGCCCGTTAAATAGAATTTTTGAATCAAAATTAAATAAATGTTTGAGAAATTCTTACATTATTTAGTATATAAATGTAAGATAAACATATATATGCATAAAAATAGAACAGCTAAAAAGTAAATTTAAAGTGTTGCAAGGTACTTTGGTACAAGTATGTGTCACTTATTGCATACTAATTCTTCAAGTTTTAGCTGCCACAAAATTCCTAATTAAATCATTTACATATAAACTATACACAATAACCTTTTCTATTCATATCACTGACAAATTATTAACACATTCTTTGAACATTACTGAAAGTACTAACTGTCTTTGATAAAGTTTCCTACTGAAGATACAGATGCAGGTAATGTTAAATAAATACAAAAAATATGGCAACATATAAATATGTGTTAGTTAATTAAGTCTTATTCCTAAAACGAAGTTATAGAGACAAAACTCAGACTGCCAGAATATTTGATGTAACTGAAATGCACATCTTGGAAATGTTAAAAGAAATTTTCATAAATCCAATCTTTTGATTTGCTTATGTCATAGTTAAGTTATTGCTGGACTGTGTGGTCACCACACAGTGGATCAGCAGTAGAGTCATCAAACACTGGTGGTTTAAAGCCTGGTAAATGGCCTGGCTGAGTGGTGTTTTTATGGTTTTCTCCATGTGTAATGTGGATATGAGCCCAATTCTCTCAAGAAGTCCCCCATGAAGGCATCCCTCCCTTTAGTCAGATAATCTTTATAGCCCCGTTCACAAGAGCAGATTCGACCAGCAAAGAAAACAGGTTCTTCGAACGTGTCCCATTCACATGGCGAACAAGCATTAACTGCTTCTCAGGATTGGAAGTAGAATTTACTAGAATGCTACTACCTCTCGTTGGCAGGGCAAATGGGGAGATTTCCGATACTGCACTGCGAGATTGCGCGTTTCACTTAATTTTAGTAAACAACATGGCTGACGTGCAATTGACTGCTCGATGGACTGTCAGCGAAACAGTCGCGTTGATAGATGTCTGCGGATGTGATAGCATCCCCCCAAAAATAGATGGAACTGTACAAGACACGGATATTTATAAACAAGTACAGACAACATTATCTGATGCTGGATAATTCAGAAATATCATTGAAATTAAAACTAAAGTTAAGGCGCTCAGACGCGCATATCGGTTCAAAGCGACAAGGGGCTCGGTACCTTTTGAATGTTTTTTTTTTATTTAGGAACTTTCATCTACTTTTTATGAATATTATTAAAAGTTTTTTGTACGACAAAATTATTTTAATTTTTAACAAAGAAATAGTTTAATAAAAATTTAACAATTAAAATGTCTTTCTTCTCCTACAATTTTTAGTGTTCCCCCAGATTTTTTTATTGTATTTATTATTCTTAATAACTTCAAGGATTGATTTTGCAATTAATGCATTAGTTTCCGAGAAAAAAGTAAAAACACATTTGCATGTAAAATCTTTAAAACAAATATGATCTCCGTCACATTTTCATTTCAAATAATTTTTCTTTTCAGTATTTTGCAAAACCCATCCTTGTTTCTATAAAGTATATAATTTTAAATAAGCAGTAAAAATATCAAATAATTTAGTCCATACCTGTATATGTTTTAGGACTTAAAGTAAAAGGATTTGTAGAAAAAATTAAAACTGAGAAAACGCAGTTTAAAGAATACAAACTGTCTAAATAGACATTAAATCATTTCAAACTTCCTAAAAATTTTATTACTGAATTTCAGTACATAAATATATGTAAATAAAGTTTAGTGCTATTTATATGTTTCGTTAATATAAATATAAATTACAAGCCTTTATTTAAAACCTTATTTGGCCAGAAAGATTGCAAAAGAATCATAAAACGCAAGTAGAATTTTTCTTTATCTGTTTTTGTTTTGTGAAACACGTTCAAAACAATTTAATACATGAATTAATTATACTATTGTTGCATGTGTACAGGTTTGTAATAGATTGATAATAGTTCGTAAATGATTGTCATTGCACACAGGTCTGATAATAGTTTTATTAAATTTATTTTATCAACCTAAACACTTCAAAGTTCTGGAATTTTCCACATAAATACTCGTACAAGTGTTTAGAATGTCACAAAGTGTACTCAGTAGTTACGCTTCAAATTACTAAGATAAACACAACGCAGTGCAAAGTGCATCTTAAGAGAAAGCTAACTCGGAAATACCTCCGATCTCATGCTGAACTAACACCTCGCAACAATAACAAATTATATAGTGTAAATAATATCATGAAAATAGTGTTATGTAATGAGATTATTATTTTGAAACTGATGTTTCATAATGATTCCCAAGAAAAACCAGTATTTCCCATTCTGCTTCATTGCATAGCTTTTAAAAAAGTAAAAAATCATCCATTTAATTTTATTTATAATTTTTATAAATGCGAAAAGTTTGTTTTATAACCTGTAAAAATTTCGGAAGTTTGTAACCGATATATTTTTAGGTATGAAATTTTCAAATTAATAAGTGTCAAAAAGTCTAAAAATACGAGCGATTTTCAAAAATTCTCCCAAAACCAAACAAAAAACAACCAAAAAAAGGTAAAATTTTTACTCAATTTTTTTTATGGTACAAAGAGTGATGTTCTGAGATTCTCAGTTTATTTAACGCAAATATTTCCAAAAAATCGTTTTAACTTTAAAGAAGAAAAACTAGAAAAAAAAAAATCTAACCCTCTAAAAATCAAAATCGTGACTCCACATCCAAAAGCAGTATATGTGCAAAGTTTGAATTCGATTCTTATCGGGAAACAATTTAAAAATCGATGACCATCTTTTAATCATAGCGACAAGCACCAAGAGTGAGCTAAATAAAAGCTTATAAAATAATAATAATTATAATACTAAAAATTATAATGTACGAATTTTTCAGGAACCATTACGAAAGTTCCGATACCAATTGCGGAAGTACCGATTACGAAATTAACTACACAAACAATGTTAAAAATGTGTAAACAGTATTAGAAATCAAACAATTCGCACAGTGGCGTATCTGTAAAGGGAAGAAAGATGGCGATCTTCTGAACAGGTCCTAAAAATAAAACTCCTTCCCGTCTCCTTTTTCTCCTCTTGCTAACGGCAGCTGTGCGAAGGAGCGTTGCATGTGAACGGGGCTTATGTGCTTCCCCATGATAAGCCAAGCTAGACTGTGTCAGATGCAAAAATCTATCTCTAAATGATACTAGCATGATACCTAAAACCAAGAGACTTTTAATATTTTCTTAGGCAGCATTTTATAGACTTATCCGGCATTTCCAACCAACCATTTTCAATCCAATTTGAATTTCTGAAAAATTGTCGCTAAGAATTATTTCCCACTATATTTATAGAAGCATTATCATTATCTGAATGGTGATGAGGTCTTACAAATGCTTTCTAGTAAAAAGAGATTTTTTCTAATTATTCATATATTAAACGTTCAATTCTGAATCACTTTACTCAACAGCATTTATAACACTTAAAATGTTTATAATATATTAGCAGAGTTAACAGATTTAAATGAATCAATTTTTGAAATTAAGTTGTTAGCATGAATTTCAAACAAATATCTTTAGTAATATCATCTGCAACTTCTAAAAAAACCTCATTAATTTCCACACATTACATTTAAATGATCCTACTACTATCATTTAAATTTAGTACTAGAAAGCTGTTTTATATCTAATATGTTTTATTAATACAGTCGAAGGCTACACAGTTACTGAAAAATGATTGTACAACTCCCTTACTATCCCTAAAAATTAACTATAGTGGTACTATAGCTAATTTTAGGAACAATTAATTTTTAGGATAGTTAATTTTTACCTGTAGTTTTTAGGGACATTAATTTTTTAAATGATATATTCCCCTTTTTCTCTATAAATGTGTTTTACATTTGCTTCGTATATAGGCACCATTCTCATTACAGGCACATACGAACTGTCCATGTAAATTTGAAATAGTAATATTCAGTAATTTTAAATTATTTATAATAAATTTAAACTATCCTTAAATGCTAGTAAGGTGTAAAAGATTGAAATCTTAAAAAGCTCATAAATTTATGTTACTATTAAGTTACCATTATCACTACCAAACAGAAATCAATTAAAAGAATTTTAAATTTATGTACTTAACTAAAAAGTCATTATTTAATTAATCTCTTTTATGAAGTTGCATTGGCAGTTTCTTATGAAAAACATAGTATAAAAAATTATAAAAGACAAGATGAGTAACCACACATGGTTACCTATATTAAAATTGCTTAACAAATTATCAAAATGGAAAATTATTTTCTTTCACTTTATTAATCTGGTATTCTTTTAGCAAAAATTAAGTCTTGTTTAATTTCAATTAGTTAAATAATTAGTGTTTTCTCTGCGATGTTTTCAGCGGACACCTCGTATTTATATTTCTTCTATTCTGACTCCAAGGAACTTTTTCCATTAATATCCAGCCCAATTTAATTTTCACGGCAACTAAAATTCCTTTTAGCCCTTTCTTTCACCTATAAAGAGTTTTCCTGCCACACCTGATCCAATTAACATTTCAACAGTGCCTGGGTTCTTTTGAATGTCACTTATAGAAATAGAAAATATTAGAAATTTCAAGTTCTCAAATCTACTGTTCACAGTTGAATATTTTTGATCACATGCAGATTCTGTGTTGTCCAACTTTGATATTAATTGGTATTGCAAATAAAAATAAGCTTCATGTGTCTACAAAATTTTCCAAGGCCACTTGTCATTCATCTACAAAGACATTTTGCAAATAAAATTAAGCTTAAAGTGTCTACAAAATATTATAAGGCCATTTGTCATCCAGTTCAATTATACTTAGAAAAATCAGTGCAATCAAATGTAAATCAGTATACTGAAATGTAAAAGATGGGATATTTTCAAAATCACTTCAAAATTACAGACAGATTACAACATACACAAAATTTTCAGCATAAAAATAACTTTTCAAAAGCTAAAATATTCAAAATGGTAAAATTATATCAGAGGTATGCAGTTATACTATTTCATCTGTTTCTTCCTTCCATGAAATATACAGGGTAAATCTGAAAAAGTGGCCGAAACTTTATGCAGTGATAGAACACAGCTATACGAGTAATATTCATCATAGAATGTATGGTTGGAAAGAAAGCATTGAGGAGTTAAAAGGTAGCTTTTCACTGTCATTTAAAGAATTAATATACAAGAATGACTGGAGATACTTCAGAAAACATATCATTAACAGGAATGTAATTGATGTATATGGTCAAAGAAACTGCTCAAAAGACCTCCCGCCAGCTGTAATATAGGCTTCACACCTACAGGACAGGAACTGATGCACATTTGCAAAGACACCAGGGATTTCCCAAGGATCACCAACAACAATGGCAATCCTGGTGATTAGATACACATTGGTTTCAATGGAGCACTTTTAGATTAGGCTTTTCATATGGCCCAAGTGCAAAAACAAGAGATCCAGCGATCCTGGTGCCAAGCTATGAGACCACCTCAATCAATCCATCACCCTGGAAATTTCATAGTTCATATAACCAGCCATTCTCTTGGCAATCCACGGTAGAAAATGACATTGGGTGCAAGGACCGACCCTTTTTATACTATTTACAATGCCACCTAGTGGCTCGCCATTTGCGTTCCACCTAAAAACTTTCTATGATGAATACTGCTTGTATAGCTGCATTCTATCACCCTGTAAAGTTTTATCCACTTTTTTAGATTCACCCTGTACACTACATAATTAATGATTATTAATTACTGCAAAATACTTAGAGGCTATTTGTGTAAGATGAATACCCTTGCACAGTACTTTCTGAAAGGAATTGTTTTATGTTTACATCACATAAGGATAAAAACCTGAGAAACAAGAAATACTAGCACTAATTACTGAAGTTGTGTGACTACTAACAGACATGAAAGTTTTAATTCCAAAGGTTAGTAATTTGACTTAGATCAAATAATATAGACATAACTTATTTATAAGCACAAGAACTATACTTTTAATAGACAAAAGCACACTTTCATTCAATATTACTAGTATAAACTTAGACATAAGACAATAAACAAGCCTTCTTTAATACAAAAATAATGCTTATTTAAAAATAAATAATTAATAAATAGTTTCAAGAAAGACAGTTGTTGACATTATTATTTAGATGCCTGGGATCTTGACAGTTATTTTATCAAAAGCAACGTGTAAATTCACTGCTAGATTTTTTTTTCATAATTTAGACATCTTTGTATTTTAAAATGAGAAATTTTAACATTTTGATTATAATCTGAATCTACAATTTTGATGTACTATTGTGCTTATTAACATTGTAAAATTAAATAAATACATACATTAAATTATATTAACACTAAATACGAAAACTGAGTACAAGTATCTGAGGATTTATACTAGGCATAAGACAGGCTTTCTTTAACACAAAAATAATGCTCTTCAAGCTTATTTTAAAATTAAATAACTTATATTTAATAAATAGTTTCAAGAAAGAAAGTTGTTGACATTATTATTTAGATTCCTAGGATCTTGACAGTTATTTTATCAAAAGTAATGTGTAAATTCACTCCTAGATTTTTTTTTCTTGCTGCTGTTGCTTTATAAGAGATATTAACTGATAAATATTCAAAATGCTACATGATACTTGTACTCAGTTTTTGTATTTAGTGTTAATGTAATTTACTGTATGCAGTGTTTATATAATTTTATACTTTTAAGAAGTACAACAGTACATCAAAACTGTAGATTCAGATTATAATCAAAACATTAAAATTTCTCATTTCAAAATACAAAGAAATTATGAAAAAACATACTAGCAATTTTTCAAATTCACTGCTTATCAGACCAATGATGAATAACCATTAAATGAAGTTTTATGTAAAATGGGTATGCCCTTCACAGTCTAATATGAATACCCTAATTAATGTTCTTATGATAATTTATAGTTGAAATATATTTAAACAAATAACTATTATTTAAATATATATTCCTATTTAAAAAAATTCTCCTTAGTAGTAATGATAAAAATACAAAGTTATAAATATAATTCTAGAAAATTTTACATTTTAGCAATAATAACTCATTGCTAATCATAAATAAATCATACTGCAATTATGTCAGTTTTTAACAAAAAACAACGTTTCATACAAAATCACTGATGGTTACAGAAGACATTATTTCAAATTAACAACTACATATAACTGTATATTAGGACATATAAAACAATTAGAACATGCTGCTACTATACTTAGAACAAAAATTATTTTAGACTGGAATTTTCACAATTTCCCACTTGCCATGAAGCTTGATCTGCAGTATCCAACACATATCAATGTGCATTTTAACAGGTAAAGTGAGTGAAAAACTCCTGTTTAAAGGAGTTTCAATAAAACAGCAGCATATCCTGATGAATAATTGTGCGTGCGTGTTCATAACCTGCAGATAGCAATGGACTGCCCCTATTATTAAATTACATAAACTACAACACTGCTATTAAATTATATAAACTACAATTCAAAAATAAAGTTTGAAACTTAAAGTATGCTAAATTTTACATAAAATATTATGAAGATGCAAAACAATACCTGCTGATATTCATGACGTGAAGACGTAATAATAGTAGGACAAAATGAAGTAACTCCATGTTGAAGAACACCTTTAGCTACTGTAATAACACTATTTTCAACATTTTCTGAAGTTGAAAAATCAAACCCAAATCCACCTATAATGGGAAAATTCAGTATGACTAAATAAGTAAAATATGACACTTCAATAAATATTGAAGAAAAATACATTGTTTGACATTAGGAATTAATTATCAATAATTAAAAGTTATGAAATTAAACTGAGTTTTGAACAAAATGTCGTGAAATGGTGTTGCCGGAAAGGATGTAGATTTAAGATTTTTGCCTGATTATGTACCTGGTGTTTGATTTGACAAAAAAAAAAAAAAAAAAAAAAAAAAAAAAAAAAAAAAAAAAAAAAAAAAAAAAAACTAAACCATCACCCCCCCCCAAAACAGAGAAGTAAAGATTTTTTTATCAACCGATTATTTTGTTATTTGAAAGTAAAATAATTTATTGCTTACTGGCTGTTTGTCATATGACACAAGAATTAATTAAAAAAAATTTCACAGGCAAATAAAAAAAAAGGAAACTAGGTAGTAACTCAAAAGAATCTGACATAGTATAACACATTCACTGCAGATGATAGACAGTCTGGCTGAGGAAAAAAGCAGTTTTGGTTAGTCCATTTTCAGTTTTCAGGCTACAAGCATAGATGTACTGCTATAAGACTATATCAGACAGACATCAGGCCACACTGCAATACTTCTTTGAGCAAAAAATGTGAGATCTGACATTTAATCTATGATTTCAGTAAGTTAGCTGCACATTTATCTTCTCTAATTATTTATGGATAATACTAAATTTTACTAATTGTTATTACTAATTAATTTACTATTTATGGATAATACTAAATTATTTATGGATAATAATAAAGGAGTAGTACAGACAACAATAAGAACAAGCGAGATTCAAGTCATGTGGAAGTAGAAATGAAGGTATCTTATCAGATACTGTAATATTAATATTATTATGTATTCTTATTGGAATGCAGGTTTCCTTTAAAGAAATGTTATTGTAATAGTCACCTGTCATATTATTATGTATTCTTATTGGAATGCAGGTTTCCTTTAAAAAAATGTTATTGTAATAATCACCTGTAGCTTACCCATGACTACTTTTCATTTGTTATTTTATTACTCTAACCTTTGAACCTGTTCTTACTGTAAGTTTCAGAAATTAAATTATTCGCAAAATTTTCATCTTTCAATTTTTGGGCAATAAAATTAGTATAAAAAGAGAGATAATATGAGAAGAAATATAGCACATAGTAGCATAAATAAAATGTCAAAAATTTTATTCATAAAACAAACTGAAATGTTCCGCAAGGCAAAACTTGATGTGAATATTTTTTTGATCCAAGGCTTTTTAGACAAAAAGAATTTTTAAAGCTGGGCAAATACTGGCAGAAAGTTTACCTCTGGTACCTCCAAACCATTTTGTTTGTATATTTTATTTCATACACAGGATAGCTGTTAATTTTAAATAAAAACCTTTCTTTTTTAAGCAAATCCATCGTATTCTTTTTTCTAAATCCATTTAAGTGCAAATTGCAATTTTATTGAAAAACTGAGGGGGAGAAATTGAAATTACTGGAAAAAAAAACAATAAACAAAATAGCTACAAATACTTTTCCTTATTCAGAAGTAATTACTACTGAAATAAATTTGACTGATAAATCAATGTGAATAGAAAATTGAAAATATACAAATGTAATTTATATTTGGTAACTGTTTTGGAGATTAGATGAAATTTTTAAATTTCATCAGAAAATTTGACATTTGTGATCAAATTCAACAGAAAGGTTACCACTGGCAATCACATAATTAACAATTTAGTTTTGGATTTGCTACAGAATATTAGCAATGAGTACTGTTACTATAATATATTTCCTGATGATAAGTGGACTCATATATGTAGTTTTAAAGAAAAATCGAGAACGCAATGTTGGAAGACCTTCCTAGTTAGATGAAATGTTGCTTCAGAATTCAAAATCAACAGCAATCAGGTATCATCCTCTATGTTTTGTAAGGGCACATGACAAAATTCTATTCATGCCTTTCTGTCACCTACAGAAAGAATTATTATGCCAGCTGCAATTTATGAGACCTCATAAGCAAATATTATCTTAACATGTCAAATTATTATATATAGGTTGGCAAGTTCTTGACTAATGTGATGGGTTGATATGTATGGGCTTCACCAAAATTTGAATTTCTCGGATTTGTTGTGTATTTTCTTTTGAAGTGTATGGTCACACTAAACCTTCTTACACAACCACCCGATTTCAGCTTAGGGACATAAGCCTGTGTGCATCTTAGAGTTTTGTACATTTCACATCATAAATGAAAACTTATTAAGCTAAAAAGGTTCAGAATAAATAAAATCTAATTTAAAGAACTCATTACAAGTAATTGATATCTTTGGCACTTTTATAGAAAAATACTATGATTTTATATAAAATATACTATGATACTATCAAGACTATGAAAGTATGTAATATCATGAAAATATACTGTGATATTACATAAAAAGAAATAAGAATTAAAAGCACATAAACTAATTTTTTACAGCTTTCAAATAACTGCTGTACTGTAGCTTTTTTTTAAACTTAAGTTGTTTCTATGTTATGGTCCCTTTGCCCTCCGCCCTTTAAAAAAAAATAAAAAGTGTCATCTTGAATACTATACAATTACTTCAGTCTCACAAAACACAGTTTTGAGGTTCTAAATCCACATCTTCACTACACTTCCAGGAAAATTGTGAGATTAATTAGAGTTCACCAGTATTTATAAACAGCTAAAACTTCTAGCTACTGCTATTTTGCTCTATTGAAATACACTGGTTATCATAAATTAAGGAAAAATCACAAAAATAGCGATAACTCCCTAAAAAATTAAGCCAAACCATGTAAAATTTGAATATGTTGCCAAATAAGAGTAGCTGAGTAAAACTGCAATATGCAAATTAGTGGTGCTGCACTCGGAATACGTCATCTGCGAGAAGCGTAAAAGTCCATGTTTGAGAGCAAGCCCACATTCGGATGTCACTGTGATAGTGACATCAGAAATCTGAGATAGCCAATTCGTAACAATAACCCCCAGGCATCATTTGCCAGCAGAACTACGATGGAGAGCCATTTGGGAGACTAGAGGCAGAACAAAGTCAAACAGAAGTGGCCAGATGGCTAAATGTGAGTCCTTCTGTGGTTCATAGACTTTAGAGACAATTTCAAACCACAGATTCAGCATCTAGGAGGTTCAGCCAAGGACGGCCAACTGCTACGATGAGCATCGATGACCGATATGTATATTATGTGCATACAGGAATAGAACCGCTGCTCCGATTCTTCTTAGATCCTCCCTTGCTGCTACCACCGGAAGGTTGATGCCAACATCAACTGTGAGTAGAAGGCTCCACGAAGTTGGTGTCTGTAGGCAAGTTGACCAGCCATTTGTGTGCAGCTCACGTCATGCCATAGGAGGGACCGTTTGCAGTGGGCACGACAACATGTCCACTGGACGCCTGATCAATGGAGGGCTGCTCTCTTTACGAATGAGTCCAGGTTTAGTCTAGAAAGCGATAGTAGGCATTATTTGATATGGAGAGAACCTCAACCCATTATTATACATCAAACCTCCATGCAAGAGATGCATAAGGAAGAGGCAGTGTCTGTGTTTGGGGTGGCATCTCTTTGGGTGGACCCACAGACCTCCATGTCTTTCCAAGGGGAACTGTGAATGCTCAGGCTTATAGAGATGACATCCTTGATGCTTATGTGCGCCCATATGCCAGGGTAATAGGTAATGCTTTCCTGTTACAGGACGACAACACAAGACCACACAGGGCTCGCACCGTAGATGATTATCTTCAACAGGAAGCAACTATGTGCATGGAGTGGCCAGCTGCTCGATCCCCAGACTTGAAGCCGATCGAGCACGTTTAGGATGCTTTAGGGTGTCTAGCTACTCTCAATCCGCCCCCTCAGACCCTTGCCACAGCTTTGCAAGAGCAATGGCTCTCGCTTCCTACAGAACTGATAGACCGCATAATTGAAAGCATCACACATCGCTGTATTGCTTCTAGAGGCGATCACATTCCATATTGAAGGTACTTCTCCTATACCAAACTGACACCTTCGATTTGTTCCTTTTATACATGTGCTAATTTCTATACTACCATAACTGTCTGGTAATTTCTTTTTATGTTATTTGATACCTTACTATGTGTTGTATATTGTGGGTAAGTTTCATAAAATTCTACATGCAACTTTTTCAGTAACCGTGATTTTTCCTTAATTTATGATAACCAGTATATATGCATAGGGTTAGTCTCCAGTTAGATTTTAGTTTGGTTTCAAGTTTAGCAACTTTTGACGAAACATTTAGGTGTTCCCTGATTATCTACATCCCTACAAAAATTTAAGAAAAGATGGCAACCCAAGTATGTGCATAGCACTTGTCTGTTTTGGCGAGTATGCAATGCTTAAATGCATGGATACTGAATTTCTGTGATTCTCTGATCTTTTTAAATGAAAAACAGATTGCTGTATAAATGGTACGAACAGAGCAAAAAGAAAGAATGATGTCTCACAAAAAGGTAAGTGTTTTATTACTGATGTTTCTTGCTTTTTTTTTTTTTTCTTTTCATTTTATTGATAGACTGCTTTTGTATAGAATTCTTAGTGCAGCACCATTTTGAAAATTGCTGTTGCCTTTTGCATGCTAGCTTGACAAAAAATTAGTTGCAAACAAATTTCTGAATGCTCTCCAAAGTCGGCAGCAAATTTGTGACTTCGATAGGGATGTGGATAATTAGAAAGTACCAATATTTATTTGGTGACAGTTATAAAAGTGGTCCTTTACTACAGAATCAGGAATCATACTGAAAATAATACTCAGGTGCTACTAACAATCACCAGATCCATCCAAACATCTCCAACTGAAGCACAGCTTTAACACAGTCAAGAAATGTCACTGTTTTAATGCAATGTCTTCATTTCAGCACTTTTTTTTTTTAATATTCCTAACCAATAAGAAATAGAAAATATCTTTTGCAACTGCTGCTTCCATTTGCTGTAACATCATTTGCTAAGTACATTCAATTTTTAATTTGAAGCTTTTGTTGTTTTATGCGAATTTTACAGTTACCATACCATGCAGATTTCAGGCATTGAGAGCTTTTCAGTCTTCTGTTGTATCATGTTTTAAAATTTATTAAATTGATCACTTCACCCAATTAATAGTACTTATACATTTCCTTTTGGTTTCATGTTTTAGTTTTATCTTAATATTTCACTCAAAATAGTTACTTATTATTATTTTTTTTTATTTAAATCCTTTACCAGATCTTGGCTTTTTAGTCATTATTCTCTGTCAGGCAACACTATAAAGATTTAAAGGCAAGCAAAAAAGTTTAATATCTTCTGCATAATGACCATCTGCAAAGGCACTAAGATCAGGGCAACTGTAGATGTCACCAGTCATGTCAGCCAGGCCACATAACAGGCACTACGGTGAATTTACTAGACCGATATGAAGATCTGTTTGCAAATAATTAGGGCCAGTTTTGAGATGAAAATCTGCTACATTCAAAACTCCAGGAAAATTATACAGAACTGGAGTTTCCAATAAGGAATCCTAGGATATCTAACCAGTTAATTCATCACAGCCATTTTACTGATATAGCTTGATACTGGGATAAGTCTTTTAGCCATAGAAAAATCAGCAATAGAATATGCCTGAAGTAGCAAGCCTTGCACAAGCTATCTACCCAGTCATTTTCAATAATATGTAGTCTGCTTTCCAAATGATAGTCAAGAACAATCTAGAAATCATAAAGCACTTTTTACCACTAAGGGACACAGAAGAAAGTGCCTTAAGGATAACCTGGGAATCAGTAAAGATAAAATTTGACTCCGTTCTCCTGCCAATTTCCTTAAAAGCTACAGAAACTACAGTCACTACAGCTCTGCTGAGATTAAAAGTGTACTCCAGCTGCAGCATTTTTAATGCCATCCACAGTGGTACCATCCAAGTAATTTGCAATCAGTTTGCAGGAGGGTGTCTTTTGTCAATTATAGCAAGCTATAACAGCCATCTTAAGTCCTATATCTATAGAAAATTCCTTACTTATGCTCAGAATCAAGTCCAGATTATAGCAGACTATACTGATTAAGTCTCTGATAGATGGCTGGTTAAACAACGGAGTTGAGTTCTATACCAGACACACACATCAAATTTGAGTGCTAATTCTTTTACTAAGAATTGAGTTAAGATGTCTAAAAAAGTGTTTCAAAGCAGATCTTTGCCGGTGGTTAACCAATAGCTCCAAATCTATCTGTAGTTGCTAGGCTTTGATTCAGATGGCCTGTGCTTATTTAACAGCACTGTTTTAAAATATTTCTGCTTTTTCAGGGTGATCTCGGATGCAGTTCAGTAGCCAAATGATATAAACATTTCAATACAAAACTTCTGTTTTAGACATAAAGATGCTTTCAGACAATCAGCAGCCAAGCAATCAAATCGCTGAACGCTGGTAGCTGAATTGGGGTTCAAATCTCAAGCTGGATGCATGGGAATTTCCACATGAATGTGAATATAAGCCAGTTTACCTTAAAAAGCCCGTCACAAAAGCATTCCTGTTTTTCAGACGATAACCCTCATATGCTTTGCAATATTCAAATAATCTGGCCTAATCAGTTTTACACACGGAAATAATAGTTGATACAGCTAGCCAATACAGAATACCTAATAAGCATCCTCAATAATATGAATCATAAAACTACTAAGAATGTCAGATTCTTCTGACAAATTCTAATTCAATCATTAAAATAAAAAAGTGATTAATACAAATTCAGATTTTAACAAATAATAGTATAAATGCAAAATTTTAAACAATGACCAAGTTATAATTACTTTAGAAAATAGAACAAAGATTGCAATATTTATTTCTTTACCAAAAATTATATACAATAAGAACATATAGCTGTTTTAGATTAATGAAAGAACATTGAAAACATAGCATATATTGTAACAAAAATGAAGGAGAAATCTCTAACAGTAAGGAGCTACATGTACTTTAAACAAACTGAACTAAAGTTAAGATATAATCAGTTAAATACTGCCTTAATCTTAATATATCTATAATAAAATAACTTATTTTGTGAGATATTTTCTAATTCCCTATCCTATCCCACTTTAAACTGGTGGTTACAATGAATGTAAAAAAAAAAACAATATTATATATTACAGCAAGACATACAGCAAAAAAATGATAAACATAATGTATTACCATTAATTTGTAAATCAATAAATCCAGGTACAATTAAAGCACCACCACAATCAATTTTCTCATCTGCAATAATTTTCTCATCATAAAATACAGGCTCAGGATTTACAATTTTTTCGTCACGAACCCATAAGTCCTCTCTGAATATTTTAGAGCCTCGAAGAATTTCACAGTTATGAAACTGCAGGAGTTTACCAGGAGCAGACATAATCCTACCCTGAACAAAAATAACTAATAAATATATAAAATATAAAAGAAAATTAAGAAAGAAAGAAATATTTTATATTTTTTTCCAAGAAACACTCACATAAATTGAGAAATAATAAAAAAAACTTAACCTAGATCTCATCTCAAGTGATCATCACCACAGGCATGCTTCATTATCAGCCTTATACTGATACAGAATATTTCAACACGTATCAAAATGTCTCTTTCATTTTGGGTGTCAATCACTTACATATACATCTTACATATAATTCTCAGAACTTCAGATTTTCATGAAAGCTATGATAAGCTGATGCAATACTGATATCCAACACTGATGATGATGTCATCTTTTTTATCCTAATGTTCCGGTTTTTCTAACTCATATTTTCATGGCTACAATGCAGTCTTCAGTAACTGCTGGTTTAGGATAGAGAATTCTCCATACCATCAACAATGGCCTTCATCTTCTCAATTTATTCATACACTTACCTTCCTGTCAGCTTATTGAACTGTTACCTAATGATGAACCTGCATAGGTTTTCTGGTACTAATGTGTTAACAGTGAAAAGCCAAAATTCACCAAAAGAGAGTGAATAGTTGCCAAATCTGGCACAATAAATAAAATTAATCGCTATTACAAGCGTGTAACAGTTTGAAGGAGATATTTTCCCCAATGTATACAGTTTGATTATGGGTCTATGTCCTCTACCAAACAATAGTAGTAGTACAAAACAATAGTAGGCTATAAGTTTCTTACAAGAGTATAATATATTGCTGACTAACCATCAATGTTCCTATTTTTACAAAATGAAGTTTTATTCAAGTCAATTGAAAAGCACATGATGATGTTCAAAAGGTATGGAACTGATGGGAACCGGCAATTGGTTTGCTGCAAAAAAACTGCCATCATATTTATCTTCTGCTGGTTTAAGGAAATAACATCAATAAAATTTTGCATTGAAGAAATCAACATAGTGATACTACTCTCATAAACTGAAACAATTATTTGAGAGAAATATGTGTCTACAAGATGCAGAGTCATGAAAATAAAATAAACAGGAGGTGAAAGCTTAATCACAGTGACTGATGAAAGCCTGTTGTTGAAAAGAAAAAAAATAACATTGCCCACATTCTGTCACTTCAGTGGATTTTTGGTGTTATTTGGTGAGAAACTAAAGAAACATTTCTTGTTATAGAGCCTGATTAAAATGCCATGATTTTGTTAAATGCAATTACAGAAAATATCAAAAAAGGAACAACCATTTATTCTGAGGCTGCCTACAAAACAGAAAAATTAAGAGAGGCCAGTTTTGAGCTTTTCAAGATGAACCACAAATTCAATTTTATGGATCCACATTCCAGAGTTCATATGCAAAATATCACATAGGTAAAGAGTTCTTAAAAATAGCAAAACAAGATACATAGGTGTACAGCAATACAGTCGTACTTAGTGGAATTCATGTGGAAGCAGAAAATTGTACCTCAAGGTAAAAAACCCATTGGTATTTTAGAAGCAGTTGCCAAACATTTTCCATGCAAAATAAAGAAAAACTAGTTATATCAAATCACAGCAAAAGTTATCCAATTCTTCCATTAACATATCAGTAGTTTTTTTCCTCCTTTATTAAACAAGCATTATTATCACAGCTCTTATTTGGTGAAATGAGATACCATTTTGTTGAACTATTACTGTGCATGTTGCAGAGATACTAATATCAACTATAAACCCATCTGTTATAATTTTTTGGTACTTCTGTATTATTCTGTTAAAGGTGAAAGTTGGCTAGCATGAAACCATGAAAATTGGTGGAATCTCCACCAACGTTTTTCTTGTAGAATTCTGAAGGCACTGACACCTTTTTATTTAATACATTGACTGCCACGGCAATTTTCAGAAATCTGGCCTAAAATGACAATTTCATTTAATCACATTATATTATTAAAAACTCTAATTCTAGTGCATTATCATCAAAAAGCATAAAAAATGTGCTTAAAAAAAAGTTCTTATGAATTATCTCATAGTTGGTTTCTGTCACAGAATCTCTTCGTGGAAGCCAACTGAGTTAATCCGCACGCAGACACCTGTCACAATGGAAAAATTTCTATGAAACCGAATATAATTCGAGATTACAATAATGGAATGTCTGGCATATACCAACCAGATCAAATGCTTTCATACTACTCATCTCTAAAAAAGGCTATTAGATGGCCCCAAAAGGTTTCACTACATATTATAGAAATATATATACACAAAGATCACAAAATTTTCAAAAAGTAACTTCTTCTAAAACAAAACTGATAAAGTTCAGAGAATGCGTCATCGCTTTGATTGGAGAAGAGATTCAACTAGTTTCGAAATAAATTAGATAGCAAGAGCTCCATTATTTAGAGAATCTACCACCTACCGAAAAAAAACAAGAGTCCGACAAAGCCATGTCGTGTATGTATCCAAGCAAAAAAAAAGGCTGAGAAACGTGTTATTTCTGTCCAGCCTGTAAAGAGAAGCCAGCCCTTTATGTGGAAGATTGTTTTAACAAGTTCCACAAACAATATTATTTTATTTCTTGAATTTGAATTAATTTTTATAATTATACTTTTTGTTCGTTTTTTAATAAATGTCCTGTTTATGCAAGCCAGCATTGATTTTTTGTTCTTTTCCCAAAAGCCATCTATTAATATTAGCACTGATATATTCCGAGTTTAATCGTAGCTGTACAAAAATGGCAAGTAAACACAGTACGAGATAACTCGTAGTTGGCGT
The DNA here is from genome assembly GCA_000611955.2 of Stegodyphus mimosarum. NCBI lineage: Eukaryota > Metazoa > Arthropoda > Arachnida > Araneae > Eresidae > Stegodyphus > Stegodyphus mimosarum. The sequence continues at coordinate 224,617 of KK116104.1, forward strand.
CTTAGAAAAGAATGCAATCTACGAATACAAATTTAACATTAAAACACTAAAAAAACTAATATAAATATTAATTCAAGCTTCAGATTAGCATACAAAACAATTCATTAAAACCTGAAACAGTTATTCTGGCAGTACACAATACGAGCACAATCTTCCCACAGGCCATTATTCCAATCTATTACTGTTTTGTCAGCTATATCCAATTTTTCTTTTTCCCATTCAACAGATGTTAATTTTCTCAACCAACTCTAAATGAACTGGAGCACAACCTTAAATGTGATTCTATAGCCCTTGAATTGCATTCCTTTTCAAATGGATATTCTGTTGTACAATTTTCCACACTGCATCACCATTATTTATATGTTTTCAAATAAAGTACGATATCATATCCATTAATACATATATTTTCTTATGGTAGGATCTTCCAGGTCTGAAAATAATTCACAGCTTGCTGTTTTATATAAGCAAATCTGAAATTTTGATAATTTTTTTTCCTTCTTTTTCCAGAATACAAGGGAAAAAAATATAGCAATAACAGTTAATTTATATCGCTGTTCATAAAAATGAAATCTGGCTTATTGAGAATCAGTCAGGGTTACATTAAATGGAACCACAGATGTTATGAGTGTGTTATGGCATCACACCTATCCATAACAGGCACTAAATCATGCTGCTTGATGACAGTTTCAAAGTCGACGGGATCATGCGTAAGTATAAATTTTCCAGTTTTGCATTAAAATTGGGTTACTATAAACATCAATTGTATGCACAAGTTTTCTTAGGCCCATATCACATGGCGTTTGTTTCACACGAACAACTGTTTCGGACAACTTTTCTGACTGGTTTACTATTGAAAGAAAGACGCGTGATTTTTTCCTTCCGTTCGGTAAAAATTGCAGGTTGTTCGTTTTCAGCCAATCAGCTATCAGCTTCGAATCCCTCATCAAGCTAAAAATAGCTGATTTTGGTAGCCTTCGTGTTTGTACTAGAGAACCAGTTTCCCCTTTATATGTTAACCCCAAAGTGATCTATGGTGATTGGCTGTTGTATATCACGTGACAAAGCCGAAAAATTGTTCCAAACAGTTGTCCTTCCGAAACAAACGGCTGTGTGATAGCAGCCTTACAAGTTTTCCATTGAACACCAGTGGCATAGTTAGGGAGGAGGAAGGGGGGCATCTAAAGCTCCTAATATATGCCAGGCTGAATCATCTGCCATTCGGGAGCCCAAGTGGGAATATTAATGGCGGCTGCATAATTAGCTGTGCAACAATTACCTGTGCTTTTTTGTGTAAAATGGGCAGATGTGCAGCTATCAATTGCTCAACTCATTCACGGAAAGGTCATATATTGGTCAAATTTCCTAAAAATGAAGAAGAAAAAAAATTTGGGTAACTAATTGCTGAAGAGATAATTGGGAACCTGGTTCAAGTGCTCAACTTTGCCTAGTAAGTATAATATTATTTACTCCTTCATTTAGAGTTTATATCTTTTAAAATGTTTATAATGTGCATGTAAAGTGAAATTCTTGTGTACAATAATCCACTAATTTGACATAACAGCTATAATTAAATTCGTCTAGGGTTAATATACCAGTCACCAAACATCCCCAAAGTGGATGTTTTGAATATGGAAAAGAAATTTTGCTTCTAATTTAATACGTAGATTTTGCTTTACTGTGCTGACTGTGGAAATTATAGAAATGTAATATGAAAACTATTAGCATACTGAAATTTATTAAAAAATAAATAATTTGAGAATAATAGTTTAGAAATAGGAGTTAAAAATCTGAATGTTTGCCAAAGATATATGTAATAAAATTAGTTTGAATATCGTTGGCATTACTTCTAATTTTTTTGCTCATTTTATAATCACTAGTGTTGAAAAGTTAGATGAGTTGTTTATGCACGGTTCTCACTACTGTTTCTTGGTTAAAATAATTTTCAGATATTGACATTGAGGTCTGAAGTCAATGGAATAAATTGAATACTGTGCGACAAACTATATGTAATTTGCTTTCAATAATTGCAAGGATTGTGCAAGTACTATATATTTGTATTCATAGAATTATTCAATTGGCAACAGAGTAAAAATTTACAAATGAATGCAAAACACTCAGATAAGCACATCAAATTTGTGAAAACTCTGCACGTGTATTTTTCATAAAATAATCATGGTGCTTTTAATGCATGCACAACAATCAAATACACTCTTAGACAAAAAAAAAAAAAAAAAAAAATGCACCATAATGCACTGAGAAGATACAAAGCAAATTGATATACATACAAGTTTCGACGGAAAATGGAAAATTTTTCATTTTGGCTGCCAATGAATGAACGGTTGTCGATACAGCACATCTGATCTGCACAATTGGCAGGATATTTAAGAGGAGAAATTACGATTCCAGGTCATAAATTCTTCACAAATTTCATTCTGTGTACTCTGGTAACTATGCCTCGCATACAGGTGCGCGAACAATATGCGCAGATGTCAGAATTTGAGAGAGGTCGTGTAGTTGGACTCAAAGAAGCCAGTTGGTCTTATCGGCAAATAGCTCGATATTTGAGCAGGAGCGATGCCACTATTAGACAATGGGTGCAGGAATGGGTGAACCATGGCCGCACACAGCATCAAGAAAAAAGCGGTAGGTCTTGAGAAACAACAGAACGTGAAGACCGAGCAATCATCAGAGCGGCACTCACAGCCTCAGATGCATCATTATCATCGATTGTACGTGCAACTAGTGCTTCAGTGACCGCAAGGACTATTCATAGACGGCTCACAGAGCCCCTTGCGCCGACTACCATCGACCTCTGTACAACGTCAAGCCCATTTGGTGTGGTGTCGGGCTCATTTGCACTGGAATGTCACTGACTGGAATAGAATAGTCTTCAGCGATGAGTCCCGCTTTGAACTGAGCCCTGATGACCAGTGAAGCAAGTCTGGAGATGCCCCGGACAGCGGTGTGATACCAAACTGACTTGTCTTCCGGCAGACAGGCCGACAACCAAGAGTGACGGTCTGGGGTGCCATTTCATTTCGTAGTAGGACCCCTTTGGTTGTCATCTGTCGCAACCTTACAGCACAGCGGTACGTCGACGAAATTCTAAGGCCCGTCATGTTGCCCTTCCTGTCACGTCACCCTGGGCTTACATTTCAGCAAGATAATGCCCGCCCCTATACTGCACATGTTTCTACTGCTTGCTGAACATTACCTTGGTCAGCAAGGTTGCCGGATCTCTCTCCTATCGAGCACGTTTGGAGCATTATGGGCAGGGACCTCCAACCAGCTCGGGATGTTGACGATCTAAGGCGCTAGTTGGACAGAATTTGGCACGATATCCCTCAGGAGGGCATCTGCAACCTCTATCAATCGATGCCAAGCCGAATAACTGCTTGCATAAGGGCCAGAGGTCGACAAACACGTTACTGACTTTTTCACTTTGTGAAGCTCTATCACTTCAATAAATCATCCAGTTTTTCTCAAACTGTAATCATTTGTTTTTCTGTATATGTGCATCACTTCTACCGATTTTCGTCCCATTAGGATAGCTCCTGCTTCCTGCATAGTTTTTTTCTGTTTAAGAGTGTAAATCTGCCTGTAATGATGAATTTCAAAGGCCAAGTAAATATCATTTCATGAATTCAATACTTCAAAGAATTTACTGAAGCATTATTTTGTGTTGTCATCCCTAAATAAGAAATTGCCTGCATATTCAGAAGGTTACTGAACTCAGAATGCTGTACTTTGATCTTCCACACATGTTATGAAATATTTCATACATTTAAAAGAAAGTGTTTCTTCAGAGTCTTGTACAATAATTTCCATAAATGAAAGTGACTGTAAGCTTGGTTTACCTCATATTTAACTCACAACATGTTCTAGAGTTTTTTTTTTTTTTTTTTTAGTATAAATTTACAGTGTTTCACTAAAATTTTTGTTAAAATATCATTAAGATAAACTTATTTGCACACTCTACACTTAAACTATTTCCCCATTTGACACTATTGTACATTTTTATTCATATCTTAATTATTTTACTCAGATAACTAAACTGAAACATCTAAAGCATAAGTTACTTTGAATATGTTTTACAAAATATACATGAAATTTTTATATACCTATAAAATCAATCTTTAAAAGACAGCAGACATTTGGCCAGTGTCTACGATCCCGTGCACCTATAAAATCAATCTTTAAAAACAGCAGCCATTTGGCCAGTGTCTGTGGCGGCTCTAGTGTAGAATTGGGTGCCCCTTGTTTTTTGGCGAAAAATTTTGTTCAGTTTTGGCGATGAAACCCCATTTCTGTTTACCATGAGAGTTTTAACATGGTTTTAGCTTCTTGATTTATTTAACTGAAAATAAATCGATGTGCACATGGACAAAGTCAAAATGTGCAGTGACTAGTTTGTGCAATTCTCTGATGTTTTTTTAAGTGAAAATAGGTCGATGTGTACATGGACACGAAGTTTGTGAAATTCTTTGAATTCTTGTTTTGGTTTTGTGTAGCGGCCATCTTGAAATTGTGTCGTATTGGCGCCGATCTTGGCATCAAAACAGAATCGCCAAAAAACAAGGGGCACCCAATTGTAAACTTTTACCTCTGTGGCAAATGTGCCAAAACTGGCAACACTTTGCTTTCTCGCCAAGAGGCAAAAATTGGTGATTCAGCCTGGTACATAAGAGCCTTAGGGATATCTATCCTTGGACACACCATCCAGGGGTTGTCAAATTAATGTTATAAAATTTTATAATGAAATATTTCCCATTCTTCGCAAACAGGAAGGGTATAAAATCCTGAGTTATCCTCAGGACTGAAAACACCTACTATGGCTATGTTGAACACTAAGCTAAAATGACTTAACAGGCTGACACTAGACTTTCTGCTATCCAGAGCAGTGTCTTGTAGCCTAATATTATACTAAAAGAAATAATAGTCTCATCATTTAAATGATAGCAATTCCTAACCGATAAGTATCTAGTTCCATAATCTTTAAAATAATGAATAGCACTAGACTCTGTATTTGATGTATCAGAGAGGTGCATATTAAATAAAGAAAAGCAACTGATCAACAAATTTAAAATAAAGCCAAAAAAAAAAGCAATGAGCAGCAAGGGAATGTAAGAAAAAAAACTACAGGCTTCTATCAAAAGGATGAAATACAGTAACTAAGTCTAACTTTGGACTTGTAATGATTATTTTCATTTCCCTGTTCGACACTGGTTATTTAGACAGAAAATCTATTATTCACGAAAGATAATGCGATAGCTATAATATTTATTTCTATGCATCAATAGCTGTTCTTTAACCACTTCGTACCAAAATATTACATGATCCAATTCTGTTTATTTGCTGTTCATGATAAAATAGAAACAAATAATGAATTTTAACAAAATCACATTATCTAAATGAACAAAAAACACAATCATTAACACATTTAAATTGGAATGAACAATAAAAAATATTAAATGATACACTGAATTTTCTGCACGACAGTAGTCAGCTAACAAGAATGCAAATAGTAGTATCAGTTATTTTGCATCGCACATTTTTATAAAAGTTGCATTACTTTTTCTCAAAGCTGTTATAAGAATAAAAATTAACAATGTTTTACCAGTAAGTGATATGCGAAAGGAATTACGTTAATCAACACTGATATAGGCAAAGCTAAGAAATATCGGTATTTTCATAAGTTTACGTATGAAGTAAATGACTGAATCGTTTATCGCATTAAAAGAATTTTTTAAAGAACCTATCCTTGCATTTAAAATAACAAACTGGGTTAGATTTGAAAATACATCCGTTCACTAATTCAGTAAACCAGCGGAAAAGTTTGTGAAAAACTACATTACTGAATAAAAATCCAAGGAATTTAAATAATTAGTTCGATAAAAATGTGAAATTTTTAACGGTTTTTAAAATGAAATTATCAATTTTACATCGTTTTCTTTACATTGATTCTGTACAGATAATATGCATAAAACATTGGCTACTACAAAATACAGTACAGGAAATGAATTATTACTCTTCTAACTTCTTACACTAAATAAAATATGAAACACCTTACACTCTACTAAGGCACTTAAAAAGCAGTCTTCCCTTGAGAAATCAGATTTCAAACGATATGTATGTAAATTTTCCACCAGATTTAACAAAAAATATTCGCAAACATGCCTTTTCACAACCCAAAGTCGTATCACATAAGTTTGAATTTGTTTACCAACGGAGTTCATGAACCCGAAAAGATAAGATGTACGAAGGTTTCATTTACAAATAAAATTTACGGCTCTTCGCTGACGAAATGCGGGCATATCTGCAGTAGAAGGGTAACTTTATGTAGAAAGTAAATAAATGAGTAAAATTTTCTTCGAAAAGCTAAATTTTCTTTAGATTTAGAGAAAGACTGTATTATTCATTTTATTGAAACAATCAATCAAAATTTGAGCATAAAATCTCTATTCAATGCACTAAAAATTAGTAACATAACTGGTAACCTTTTTTCGCAAAATGTTAATAGCACCCATATTCTTCAGCAGTGTGTTAAATTTAGGTTCATACATTCAGTATATTAAGCTTAACTTAAAACGATATATCATGTTCTTTATTAACCGTTAAAAAGAGTAATTTTATACTTATGACTTCGTAATCTTGGGTATTATAGTGGCTAGCAGAAATACGAAATCCATCATAGCCTAAAATTAATGATAGGGTTACTAGGCTTTCATAAACCTTGGCTGTAGTTATGCTGTCTCCCTTTCCCCTTTTTCGCTGGTGTAATATCGGTCACTTCTTGGTTGTACTCTCGGAAATGTTCTCGAAGATGATAGGGTTAAGTGACACATGGGTTTGTCATTCAGGATGCATGCTTAGAAAGTAATCATCCAGCCTGTTGCAACTCTCTGGGTTACAACGTGCAGGTTCAAAAGAAATAATCACAGCAGGGATTACTTTAAATCAAAATTTTAATACAGATATCTCATTGCTAGCGAAACGTTACACTACTACTCTCTTACATAACAATTTCTCCGTCTCTTTTACAGTTAAGGAAAAAAGTAATAATAAAAATAGTCCTATCCCGAGAGGCACTCCTGTTGGCGCCGCCCGGCTGTTGCGTAATCTGTCCTAATGGAGCCGTCTCCTACATACTCCCCCTCTTTGAGTCGACTTCAGTCTGACTCAAAGACATACAGTACCTGGTTGAAGAGATCCAATTTATTAGGCACCTTGATGACACGTCCAAATCTTGACACTTTACGTAGAACATTAGTGGAGTCATTCAAAGAGTCATTATGATCAGAAAGTTCATCACTAGAAAAAGAAGAAAAAGGATTAGTAAAAGAATTATTCTGCAAAGTATCAGTGGGGGTGTCCGTTAATTGCACTTCCAAAGGAAAGACCCGCTGAATGGGACGTAGCAGAACACCAGCTTGAGTTTTCAATTCCACAGTTCTCACCTTGCCATCTTTTCCGGGAATCAGTCGAACGACCCTTGCTAAAGGCCAATGCATCCGTTTTTTGACGTCATCTCCGATTAGGACAATTTCACCCAGCCGCAGCTCTGATGATGGACCTTTCTGAATTTTATTCTGGACGAGAAGGCCTAAATATTCCTTCCTAAATCTATGTCTTAAATCATTAAATAGTTTTTGGCGATGTCTAACCCTCCTTCGAAGATTTTTTGAATCGCAGAAATCAACATCGGGAACACCTGAGTTGCGATTCTCGATGAGAAACATAGCTGGGGAAAGTGGGACTAAATCATCTGAATTTTCGGACAGATAGGTAAGAGGTCTAGAGTTAATTATTGACTCACAGTCGCACAATACTGTTTGCAACTCCTCGGTTGTAAGAACTGCGTTACCGAGTGTCCTTCTCAACAGTTCCTTTACCATACGAACTAACCTCTCCCACCAGCCGCCCCACCAAGCAGCTGTGGGGGGATTAAATTTCCATATTATGCGTTCTGTAGCCGTTTGCCTCAAAATTTTTTCCCAATCGATGTTACTTAGTTCTCTTTGCGCTCCTCGAAAATTAGTTCCGTTGTCGGAATAAATTATTCTCGGTCTCCCCCTTCTGGCTACGAATCGTCTCAAAGACATCAAGAAGGTGTCGGTAGACAGTGATGAAGTCAATTCCAGATGAATCGCTCTATATATTGCGCACGTAAACAAAACAATCCAAACTTTTTCACCTCCCTTCACGTACAAGGGTCCTGCCAAATCAACTCCAACCACCTCGAACACTGCAGCGTCATTGACACGATCGCCCGGCAGGGGCACCGATTCGCAACCAGGAGACTTGGCCTTATATCGATGGCATCTTACACAATTTTTTACGACTTTCCTGACTGCTCTTCTGCCCCTCACTATCCAAAATCGTTCCCTTATTATTCCGAGGAGTATTTGGGTACCAGCGTGACAATTTTGCAAATGATAATATTCGATCAGGCGCTGTGTGAAAATGCACTGGCCTGGTAAAATAATTGGACAAATAAATTCAGGGTTGTCTGATCGCTCTGTAATACGGGTTTTCACCCTTTTTATACCCTCTCCGTCTGAAATGAAACTCATATTAGGAACAGAGTCCGCGGAGGGAAAATACCTACTTTGTACAATTTTTACGAGAGTTTTTTCTGCCTGTTCCATTTCATGAACGGTTAAATCTCCAGTCTCACGAAATGCACGCTTACTTCTTGCATTTTTTACAAACCGCAATACCCATGAGACTAGTCGAATGATGGATTGATAATTTGAAAACCTAGTAGCATACCAAGGTATTTCCTCTTCAATTGAATTAAGATTGCATAACCTGACTTTTCTTTTTTCTCGCTCTACCTCAGAGGTCTCGTAAGCCAGGCGGTCTGGGGGCCAATTTTGAAGAGGTTCCAGGAGCCAGGACGGGCCTTCCCACCAAAGAGAATCGGAAAATGAACGAGGGGAACTGCCTCTTGAGAGTAAATCTGCGGGGTTTAAATCACCTGGTACATGGCGCCAAAACTGAGAAGGAATCAGACTATTTATTTCATTTATTCTATTTGCTACGAAAACTGACCAATCACCACGGTTCTTAATCCACCAGAGTGCTACCATAGAGTCACTCCATGCAATAATTTTCAAAACAGGCAAATCCAAGGCGGCGTATATTGAGTGAACCAGTCTCGCACCAATACAACAAGCCATTAATTCCAAACGGGGAATTGTCAAAGTTTTTAACGGTGCTACCCTGGATTTGGCTCTGATCAACCGAATGTTGACTCCCACAGGCGTTACAGTTCGAATGTAGACACATGCACCATAGGAGCTCTTACATGCATCAACGAACAGATGCAACTCTGAAGTCTCATTTATTTCTACATAGCGTGGAATACTAATTTTCTCAAGATATTTAATTTCATCCCGCCATTTCTGAAAAGTTTTTTGAATATTGTCGGGCAAGGGATCGTCCCATTTTAATTTCATAGTCCAAGCCTCCTGTAATAATAATTTTGGTAATAAGGTGGTTGGACTCAAAAAACCCTGAGGATCAAAAATTTTATGTACTATAGCCAAAATATTACGTTTACTTATCTCATTGTCCATTGAGTAATTAAAATTACATTTCAATGTATCTTTGTCCAAATCCCATAAGATTCCAAGAAGCGAAGTTACACCTGAACTACGAGAGATAAAATTACCCGGAACATTACTTTCCCAACCCCGTAGATTAAAACATCCTCGAGCCATTACTTCTGTCGCCTTAACTATAAAATTTTCTTGCTGTTTGATATCTTGAACCCCAGTGACGCAATTATCGACATAAAACGAATGCTTTAATTTTTGGGTCACATCGTCAAACTCGGCAGGTGAATTATCCAAGAGATGCTCTATCGATGCTGAGAGTTGGAACGGAGATGAACAAACACCGAACACCACTCTACAGTGTCTGTAAATCATAGGTTCTTCAAGACCTGGAAGAAAAAACCTCAAAAAATCTCTGTGTTCTGGTATAATACTAAGCTGAAGGAACGCTTTTTCAATGTCCGATGATAAACCAATTGCATACAATCTAAACCTGTCAATTATATCAGGTATAAGTCCAATTAAGTTTGGGCCTGTGTTTAAACAATCATTTAAAGACGGCTGATTTTTCTCTCTGGCCGAAGCATCGAACACCGGCCTTACCTTCATTGTCTGGCTAGAAAGTTTTATGACAGGTCTATGGGGCAAATAATAACCCAAATTGTCAATTTCAGTTTCAGGAACCTTTTCTATTATTTTTAAATCTTCCCATTGCTTAAAAACTACCTTATAGTCATTTAACTGGTTTTTCTCTTTAATTCGCTGGCACATTCGGTGGTGCCTTCTAAAGGTCATAGACTTGTTATTAGGTAACAGGATTTCAGATTTAAAAGGTAGTGGCAATTCATATCGTCCATCAGGAAGAACATTTAAATTCTCTTTGAATTGCTTAAGGGTGTCACAGTGAGCAAGCTTACGTTTAACATCTTCTGTTGGATCTGTTATGCCAATGGCATCTAATTTCCAGAGTTCGGTTACACCAAAATTAGCACAGTGCAACGAAACTGCATTGCTGCATAAATTATTTTCTAGCAATGCTGGAATAGTGACTAAGTTATTTACTTTGCCAATCACAGTGTATCCGAATTTAGTCTCCACTACAGTTACACCCGAGTTCAGTTTCAGAGAGCTGCCAGTAATAATGTCCCCTATGGCATCTGCTCCTAAAAGCAATTCAATGTCATATTCTGTAGCTTGCAAATCAGACAAGGTAATATTTCTTTCTTTTAATTCTTTTAAGGTATTGTGATCAACTACTTTTGGAACAGATCCACATATTTTGTTCTGAGAAAGTACTTCAAAATTACGGCCATATGTACTTTCCAGATTTCTTAAATTAACATCAAACACTAAATGGGAATGAGGACTAGTCTCTCTCCCCCCAAACAAACCGTGTATAATGGTTTGTTTCGATTTGGGACGCAGTTGCAGAAACGTAATGACTCTGTCTGAAAGATAAGACTTTTGTGAACCACTGTCCAAAATCGTACGAACTTTAAGCTGTTTACCCTCAAATACAATTTTCAAAACAAGCGTTTGCAGATAGACATTTTCGTTAACAGTTGACTGATTAGACAACACATTACTTGAAATAACAGTACTTTCAGTGTCAATTGACTTTACAGGTTCTTTAGTAGAGCACATAATGGTATAGTGAAATTTATCACAACTTAAACATTTTACTTTACTTCTGCATGCCCGCGAACTATGTCCAACGCGTAGGCAGCGAAAACAAGCGTGCTTTTGAGCCAAAAGTTTTCGTTTATCCTCCAAAGACATTTTTCTAGCAGAAAAACATTCGGCAGAATGATGGGATTTCTCACAAAAAATACAACGTAAATTTCTCCTACCTGTATTATCTTGAACATTTACCAGAGCAGCAGCTGTAGAGCAATCCGGATCATCAGAATGTGGACGCGAATGTACAGAACGCGAAGCTCCCAGCCCGGTACGAGCGAGCTTAATCATCTCCTCACTTTGCACTTCGTTGCGAAGAAAGGATAAAAGTTTATCCAGGGAACGCGCACTATCTTGGTGTGGCGTATTATCTTCCATCGAACGACTTCTTTCCCATGCACGAAGAACAGTCTCTGGTAAGCAGGATTCAACAAGTGGCTCTAAAAATTCAGCAAATTTTTCTTTAGTTCTACCCAGACTTTCGAGTGCCATGAGTTTGCTCTCAAGTAAATCATAAAGTTCTGCTAAATCTCCTTTAATTCGACCAGCAGCATTCTTCATTACTATTGAAAGTAGATCCCGTACATAAATCTGAACCAAAAGTTCATCTCTGCCGAAGCGTTCCTTAAGTTGCGCAATCACCTTTGGATAATTTTCTTTAGTTGGTGGAAAACTTGTTACCAATCTTGCTGCTTTAGAATCTGCTACCACACACTGTAACAGATATTGAAATTTATCTTCATCCACAATAGCATTATCTTTATGAATTTTTTCAAACTGGGACCAAAAGGCAAGAAAGTCTTTCGGATCTCCGCTAAATTTCCTCAATTCTAGCTTCGGAAGCTTGAATTTCCTTTTTTGTTCACTTGCTGTTTCTTCCGTAGAGGAATCTGTTTTCTCTGCATTTTCCAATAGCGAACAAACTGAGCAGAATTTATCTCGGTATTCCTCCGCTTCAGAAAAATCTTTGGAATATTCTTCTTGAAGGGTATCATCGCTTAGCAGCAAATTCGAAACTTCTTCTTGAGTTGTTTCTAAACGTGCGAATTTATCTTGAATTTGTTTAAGCAATGTACTGACTTCGTCACTTTTTAAGGTTTCAGTTTCGATCTTCTGAGTAATAGCGTTGCAGCAAACCGTGAATGCTGTTCGCAGCGACTTTCTTTTCGCTTTCAAAGCTTTGATATCCATATTTTAGCAGAAAATAAAAGTAGCGGACGCCAGAAATACTATGTTGCAACTCTCTGGGTTACAACGTGCAGGTTCAAAAGAAATAATCACAGCAGGGATTACTTTAAATCAAAATTTTAATACAGATATCTCATTGCTAGCGAAACGTTACACTACTACTCTCTTACATAACAATTTCTCCGTCTCTTTTACAGTTAAGGAAAAAAGTAATAATAAAAATAGTCCTATCCCGAGAGGCACTCCTGTTGGCGCCGCCCGGCTGTTGCGTAATCTGTCCTAATGGAGCCGTCTCCTACACAGCCATTTGCTAAGAAAAAAGTTATGACTTAAGAACAACTTGAGTTAAAAAATTATTTTACGAGTAAGGAAAGCTAACACCTCATTTAAACCAAAAGACTACAAATATAGTTATTATGTTCTAGTTTTCTGAACCAATATCTGAGGTTTTATTTGCTTTAACATGTGGAATTTTCAAAAATAAAAAAATTAAAAAAAATCTGAAAGGTTTCAGATTTTAATTACGTCCAAAGGGGCGTTTATTTAACATTTTGTGTGTTACCTTTATTTATTAAATACCATGTTCTTCGCACTTAAACCATAAAATTGATTTCAAGAGCAATATCGCAAACTAATTTTAAATTGAGCATATCTTTAGAAATTTCGGTACACACTCTCACGCGCTGGAGATAAAAATGTTTTTCTGTACAACGTTGGTATTGCTGGCTTTGAAATCTTTGAGTTTGTTAATGAAAAATTCGTTAAAGTTTTAGAGAATATTGTTACGAATTTCACATTTATTTGGCTATTTATTTATAATTGTAATTAAAATTCCTTTTTATTTTCCCGTGCAACGCCAGACGATTTTTGAAGAGAAAGCTACGTAAAAAAAAAAAAAAAAAAACCCAACAAAGAAACATAAGGACTAAATTGAAAAGTGATACGCCGTTTATTGTGGAACAACGCAAAACGCCCAAACGAAAAGTAATAGTCCTTCGGGTCTAAATCCCTTTGGACTAAAAATGGTGTTCTGATTTATATCACCCAGAAATAAAGAACGAATATTACCAAGGCCAACTAGGTATCTACAGCAAGGTCTTGATATTACTTAGAAATTCTAAGACACTAAAAGGTACTTTATATTTTTTAATTTGTCTAGCCTATTATTTTAAACAGGTTTTACATTTTGTAAACATTTTTCCTTAATCATCACGTATGAAATTTCCTTTCAATTTCAAGGCTGATACTGCGATGAAAATAAGCAAACAGATAGGTCTAGCTTTCAGAAAATAATTAACTCACAGTTCAGTTTCAAGTAATTACTAAACATAAATAAAATTCTGATGAATTTATAAAATCTATTATATTAAATTTGTCGAGGAAAAATTAGCATGTTCTATGCATGAAAAGATGCAGTATCAACTTTTGATGTGATTTAGCTGCCGTATTCTATTCCAGACCTCTGAAAAGGAATATTGCATTCTCTGTTCCAAGAAACTCTGCCCAAAACATTTATAAAAGCTTAACTTTCTTAAATTTGCTGCCTGATAGTTAATGGACTCATTTTTCATGCTTGTTCATCTTAACGAATATGCATGAAGTTACAGGACATTTCTGGAGGTGTCTTGTCAGAACATTTAGATGAGGAACAGACCGGCAGTCGCTGCGTCGTGAAACACGATTCCAGAACAGTGGGATTTCCCTCATGCGGTCATTGTGCTTTCAGCCTTCGTGAATCATGAAATAGGGAGAGAGAACACCTACGCACGGGTGCTCCTGCTCCTCTGATGATTACTGAGACTAGATTTTTACCTCAGACAATTAACTTTGTCCGATGGATAAAAATGTACAGGAAAATCTGAGGCTGATATGGATTTCTCTTTTTGTGAAAATTCATACACCTATTCTGTTATTATTTGACGCCAGATACAAGACAAAATCGCACCTGACATTCAAAACATTGCAGATCAAAGACATGGACTGTTACAGAATGTAGAAGAATTGTTGTTCACTTCCTCTTTCGAAATCATACCTGATTTTCAAGACACTGTAAATCAAAGGCGTTGACTATTGCAAGATGAAGAACATTTGATGTTCTGACTGGCAATGAAGTTCGCATACAGATCTATAGTACATATGAAACTTATTTAGCTGATATATATTGCCCCAAGTTTTGCCTATTCCGCAGATGCACCAAGTCTTTTTCCAAACAGATGTTAACTGCCCCAGCTTCCGATTGGCCTCGCACTGCAGAGGAAATGGACTCAAGTCAAGCCTCCAATAAGCTTAACGATAGCCAGCCTTAAAAACGACCTCAGCCCATTGACCCTATAAATAATTTGTCTCCACAAAAAAAATCATCTAAATTCATTGAAATTAATAGTTTGTCAATTGCATCTACGGCAAATAGATATTTGCCTTTGGAAAATCGCATGACTGCTAAAACTATACACAATATTACTTCTGAACAACACATGTTCTTATAGGAATATCTCCCCGCACCTAATGGTGTAATCTGATCATGATTATCTCTCCGAAATGGAAAAAGATCAGAATGTAATGCTGAATTTATTTGCAAGAATCGCGCAAAATATACTAGAATCACCCACAATTCGATTCAAGACTTTCATTTCCTAAACAACTAGTTACAATGCAGTGATGTAGAATTCTCTCCAGATAAGCATAAATCTGATAAACCAACTAAGACAGTTATTAGAGGTCTACCCGTTAATTGTCGCCCTGAAGAAATTAATCATGTCCTAAATCCTTGTAAATTGAATGGATTTAATTTACACTTATGTCTTATGTTGAATATTCTTTCACTTCTGCTTTTGCGTCTACTGTATCAGAAATGCAAAGTGAGTGAGCTGAAATAAAAAACGAGAATCTAAGCATAAAGAGAGAGAAAGTATTGGAAACTTTATCCGGAAGGGCTGTAATTCCAGATTATACCTATAATAATAATACTATGCTGATTGTTGGCGGGCTTAGTTTCCTTATGTATGATATGTTATGAGACTTATTAGTCGCAGGAGCCAAATTCTTCACTTTAATTTGATATTTAATTCATAAATAATTTAAACAGTGTTGCATTATTAATCCGCAAGAAACAGTTGTTAACTTGCTGCTGATATTTTATTTTTTGTATCTTTAAGCCGAAATAACTGTTTAGCTGCTTTTACGCTTATTGTAATCACTTTGTTTTAGAGTATTAAGTTAAAGAAGAAAAGATAATTTTCCTGGCAGTAAAAGAAGGCAACTCAGTGTTTAAATTAAGTGTATAGGGTATTTAGCATTCTAAATGTCTCTTCAAATGTTCTAACTCAAAAACTGCGCCGCCTGTTGGAAGAAATATGCTTGAATTGTGAAAATGCCTTTCCTCAACAGAGCCGTAGTTAGGGGTTTTCAGCACCCAGGAACAAATGAGGATTTTGCGTCCCCTTTTAACAGCCATACATGAAAAACATTTCATTCTAAAATTTTGTAATATCATTTTGGTTCTCCCTGGAAGCTGCGTCCGGCGACAGATCCCCCTCTTTCTCCCCCTAGCTATACCACTGTTCGTCATCATTTGCCGTACTAGGGGTCATTCTTGACACATACAGGGGACGACTGATGTAATCACCAAAGTACTCGGGCAAAGAGCCCAACTCTTGCCGAAACTGATAGTAAAATTTATAATTATTCACAGGTGCGAGTGATTTAGGTATAAAATACTAAATTTCAAAATTAGATCACTACTATAAATAGGCAAGCTAAATACATTGATACAGAACGCTAAACTTCGGACAGTTACATCAGTGGTATGGCATCTACTTAGTTATTTAGAATGGCCATAGGTCTCTTAATGATTTCTAGAGATCAGTAGTTATAGTTATATACTGGGATAATGTAACTGTTTTTTTTCTGAGGCTTAAATGAAAGTTGTGTGGCATAAAATGATAACAGGCACGTAATTAGGTAATTCCCAGTTCCTCGTGAAGTTTACTATCTTGACACACCAAGGGCAGCCGGATATTTGTCTCAGGATACAGTTCGAGCCGCTGGTAACTGTTTACGATAGGTGCGGCAGAAGTATGCCCAAACGGGACAGGCTTAACAAAGCATGAGACACAAGTTGGATTTGCATATGAATAACTTGTCAATAGATTAAATGCTGTCCCGATTAATTATATGGTAGAATTTCACTTTACGTGACCGGAACTCCTGAATAATAGAGTGTATGCATGGGGAACATAAAAGATTATGGTCGATGATCACCCCGAGATAAGTGACTTGCTTAGCCCATAACAATGTGATTCATGCTAATACTTCAGTTACTTTATTTTCCTCGATGAAGAGAAATGCTGTGGATTTATCCACATTAATTGCAGTTTCCCAGGTCACAAGCCAGACCTGTAATGCATGGATGCGATTTTTTGGTTTTGTTATAATGGACGAAGAAAAGCATTTTGCGAGAGGATTGCAGTATCATAAGCATTAAGTGCTACAGTGGTGTTAGGTGTTTGTGGAATGTCGTTTACATATAAGTTGAATAGTGTATGCCCCAGTAAGGAGCCCGTGATGCCCCAGCTAGAAAAGCACGGCTGAAAGAGCATGTGTTTAAAATGAGAACGGCAAAGCTTTTACTTGCTATATAGGACTTAATTATATTTATGATGTCGTGTGACAATGCCAGGATAAGTAATTTATGAATGAGGTCATCCAGCCAGACCCTACCAAAAGCTTTGGCTGCGTTAAGGAAAAGTTTTGCGGTATACTTGTTTTTTTGTAGCCCCTCAGAATCAGTTAGACCACCCCGCAGAGCTGGTACGTAGTTGATATTTTAAGATGAAATCCAAACTGTGTTCGAGTCATGATTCTGTTTTTGTTGATGAAAGCGATGAGTCTGGCCAATATTGCCGTCTCGGCTACCTTACTAATAGAAGCTAACAGACTGATTGGATGGTAGCTGGTTGGCGAAGTGGAAGACTTGTTTCGTTTAATCAGGGGCACACGATCACCGTTTTCCAGGGTGAAGCATTCATGTTTCTGAATGATGTTGATTATTTTCGTTAGCAGAAAGATCGCCTACAGTGGCAATGTCTTCACGCTTTTATTGCTGACTTTCTCAAGAACAATATTCTTCATATTTATTTCCCTGATGCTACACTGGTGTTGCTTGCTAGTAGATTCGCTGTGAATTGGTATAGTGTATATGAAACAACACGTTATTTTTGGTTGTGCTGAATGTCGTTTGTGCAAAATTGAAATTCCAGATGCCTAGCTAAATGTTCTGCTTTCTCAATTTCAGTGTACTGGATCCTGTTAGGACCGTTTAAAGGAGAAATGGTACTGCAGATTTTCGTAAGGCATGCCGTAGCTTGCCAGATAGAATTTTCATTTTCAATAAGATAATTAAAATAATTCGTTCAGCTGAGTTCTGCTTGTTTATTGGAGATCTGATAGCATCATACAGTCTATTGAGGACTTGTTTATCACATGAATTTCTTGTGCTTTACCATTTTCTGCGAGCATCGTTCCTCTGTTGAATAAGATTTTTCAGGTCAGGTGTCTTTCAAGCTTCATTCTTGGATACTTTCGTGGAAGAGTCGAGATGATTTCATGCGTGAAATTCTTGACGAAGCTGTCCAGATCATTGTCCGAGTGCATTGTTGGAAGCGTGTACTGGGTGTTGTTTAGAGCTTTAGTAAATTTTTGCCAGTTAGTAATAAAGGCTTTATTATCTGGTGGAATACAACTGATGTCCAGGAAGACGCGAACCGGATTATTTTCTGATGATAATTCATCCACCACAGAAATATGCACTGGACAACTGGAATTAGTGGGGTTAGGGAAGCCGGCTACGATACCAAAGGGTCTGGGTTCGAATCTCGGAGAAGACATGGCTGTAATTGTCCGTCCCTTTGTAGAAGGCAAGCTGTCCCACCTATTAGGTACCTATATAAAAAGGGACCACCACTTGGCCTTAGTAGTGGCCAAGCCAAAGTCGGCTGAGGGCCCGCCATTGAAAAAAAAGATTCAGCGTTTTCATTCCACGGAAGACTGACTTCAAAGCGACTATCAACTATTTTTATAGCTTTCAAATTCCCTTAAAACGTCATAGTCTATTAAATTATCATTGCACGCGATTTCCAAGCTTTCGAAATCAAATATTTTCTTTAAAACTTCTGTTCCTTCTATGTTTTCATTTCAAATAACATTTCAACTTCATTATTTTAACTTTCCTGGCGTTCGATCTGACTGAGGCGTCCGATCCGTTGAACACATATCCAAGTTTCGTTTCCATGTTATATTTAAGTTTTCAAAATATAATTCATCGACCATTTGTATTTTCATCTGTTTAAAATAATCACTAATTTCTCTACCAGGTTCTTTAATTATCCTTTCCAAAATACACTTAGTTTCGATAGGTTCTAAAGTTATTACGTCTTCGAACTATAAACACTTGTCAAGTTTTACCTTCAGACGATTACTCATTACTGTTTTTTGTTTTGCACCCAAAACAAAAATACTTAAACCTTCCTTCCTTATCACTTCCAACTTTAATTTACGAGCTATCTGTTTATCAATAAAAATTGTGTCACTACCAGTGTCGAATAATCATTTAATTTTTGTTTCCTGTTCCCACTGAGACATCAGAGTTACTGCTATTTGCAAGTATATGTTGGAACCCTCTAGGCATGAAACGGAATAATTTGATGTATGATTTATAGTGCCATCATCTCTCTTTATTTTGTTTACTTCCTGATAAGCTTTTTGTCACTGTTCCCTCCTCGTATATATAATAATTATGTTTTTCACCACACTTCTTGCACCGTAATCGATCGCTGCAAGATCTAGAAACATGAGATTTTTTAAACAATTAAAACAATATCCAATGTGTATTAAATTAACTTTTCGTTCACTTATAGTTAAAAGACACTCATCGACCTTATGCTACTCTGTAGAACAAAATATACACGCATTTTTAATTATGGTATTTAATGTCGCTGCTATCGGTAGAGCTTTAGAATTCTCATATATCCTATTCTGCAAATTCTTCATTTTATCGGCTTCCTCTGTCTTGCAAAATAAAAGCGTTTTTTCGCGTTTCTATTTCCTATTTAAAAAAGGGAATTTTTGTCTCACTAACAAAGACAACCTTTGCAAACTACCTGCGAATATCATTCCAAATTTTTCTTTTTTAACTGTTGAACTTTATGCCAGCCTCATACAAGAACCGACACATCACAGTGAAGCAAATATGAATTATATTCAACCTACTATTTCGCTAAGTTAGCTGAGAATTCACCTTCTCTAATTATTTATTAACTATTTGAGGAGTAACAGACACAGAATAAAAAGGGCGAGATTGAAATTACGGGGAAGTAGAAATAAAGATATGTTATTAGAAACTGCAATGACAATATTACTACGTTTCCTTATTGGAATGAAGTTTCTTTTAAACAAATAATATTGTGATTTATACCTATAGTTTATCGATGATTACTTTTAATTTTTATGCCTTTGCCGTAACCTCTTTCTTCGGAAATTCAGTTATTCGCATAATTTCCCCTCTCGATTTTCTGACGATAAAATTATTAAAAAAAAGAGAGGAAATGCGCGAGGAAATACAGTATTGCGTGTGGCCATAACGTAGAGGAAAGGAAGAGAACTGGATGTCTAAAGTTCAAAAGTGAATTGAGTAACAGGGTCAATGGAATTCATTATTGTGACAACTTTATTTAAATTTTTTTCGTTACCGTAAAGAGAGCAAAAGTGCTGTGCACGCAAAGGAACCAAGCCGAGGAATTTCGTATTTTAAATAATTTGAATTCATAATAAGGCATATGGATGTCAGCAAGAATAGGACCGAGAAAGCTTCCCACGGCTAATTGCTCAAGCTGGAGATAATTCTTACTTTGGAAAACAAAGTATGTTTTAGACAAAGTTATGAAATTGACTCATCAGATTCGATAGATGGGAAAATGGAATTCTCGAAGCCTAATTTCTAGATATTTAAGTACTAATGAGGCTTTTCTGTTAGCGTACGTCCACTTTGTGAAGGAAGTTCCACTGGATGATTATTGAATAAGGATTTTGCATTAAATGAAACCATGATGAAATTTCTAGGAGAAGTATTTTATAGGTTATTAATCTAATATTTTATGGTGTATGTCTTATTGATTACAAAAAGTGAGTATCTGGAAATTAAATATTTACCCTCATCTAAAGGGTAAGAGCAGTGCTTAAATGAGAAACAACTAATGGAGTGGAATTCTACTTTTCTGAATTTTGTTTTGGTAAGAGCATATAAATTGGCATTATTAGCAGTAGACGCATAAACAAATTTTGTAAATGAGTAGGAAAGATTTGTAAAGACTCAATCGCAGTTTTACTTTTAAACGATTATAAAAATTCAGTAATGATTCCCTTCTTTCCATTGATTAGCTATATCATTGCACATAATTTATTGAAATTTAACTTCCGTGTCTTTTTTCCCTTACTAATGAAATTTGTAGTTCAGTACATAAAGACCCTATATCGCAAATGAGCTTCAGGGGTAGCTGTAGTATTCCTTCCCAGTAAGACCTTAATATACATTAGTGAGACAAGGAGAGCTTTGAAATTTCGCTCTAAAGAGCATGATACCTATGTTAAGAAAAAAGAAACACATAATCATACATTGCTAGTCAAAAAACCACGTTTGCTTTTTCTCTGCAGCCGAAGCTATTCAAAAAACATTTTCCTTTGGTGAATTAGATTTTCCAGAGGCGTTTTAGATGCAACAAAATCGTTCTGATCTGATTAATGATCCCAATTCGAATCCATTCAGCTTTCCAAAAAATTATTTGATAGTTGCTTCCGTTTACGGGTTCACGAATAGACGGTGCCAAAAGTTTTGTTTCCCTCCCCTAATGGGAACCTTCTTGAATTCGTTGCCTGTTTTTATCATGTGAGAGCAAGTTTATGTGTCATCATTTTAACTGAAGAAGATGGTTCTATTTAATCCTCGAAATTATATTATTGCAAAATCTTGTTGCTAATCTACGTCACTAATCTCATTAAAGTACCTTTAATATTTATTTTTAACGTCTTCGCTTTGTTAAAATTTGTTATAATAAATTGTTTACTTGCAAGATCGTTGGCAAAAGCTGCTTTAAAATTATATCCTCTAATAGAAATAATGCATGCTTGAAAGCGTGGATGAAGTGATTATGTTATACTGTTGCTGGCAGAGGGCAGTAGATGGCTTACTTCGCATCAACAATATGCGTGTGCAAGAACACGCTATTTACGATTATGTTATCACCTATGGCTTGCCCATGGTAAAAAAAGAGCTGCTCTACGGTTGTATCAGGAACACTCACCCAAAAGACGAATGTCAGATCACAAAATGTTAGAACGTTAACATCTTCAATTTTGTGAAACTGGTTCCTTCGATGTCAGCAGGGAAGAAACGGGATTGACCGAGAGTTTTTATTCTGAACCTTTTGAAGGGCACATTCGACACAAGTAGAGAGCTACTGTGCGTTATGTAGGTTTGAGACAACTCACCGTTTAGAGAATGTTAAACGAAGAACTATTACACCTATTCCAATTTCAGAGAACGCAAGTTTTGGAAATGGAAGATTGCCCTCCCTCTGCGTATGAGATTCTGCTTGCGTTTTTTGCAACATAGTGCATTGCAGCCGTATTGCCCATTTGATTTGCTATTTACAGATGAGACCAGAGTTGGATTAACTTGTAAACCATTGGCTCTCACCTGGGGCATTAAGAGGATGCTGAAGGACTGTGAACTTGTTTTGGACGGCAGGGGCGGTGGGCATGTTTTTGGAGGTAGGGGTGATGAACATGTTTTGACATTAAACTTAATTTAAAACACCCGAAAAATTTATTAAATCGATTATCCGGTTTACACAATTTGTACCAGCAATAAAACGAACTTAGACGACTGCTCCTGCGATATACTGTATTGTACTGGGTCTCTATTGCCGAGGCAATACTTACCAGTCATACAAAGAGATCCTTGAAGAGCCTGAGATTAGAAATAACCTAATAAGTTTCCTTTGAGGGGAAATAGTAAGATGGTTTGCTCCTAAGAATGGTGAGGCGAATTTATATTCTAGGTAAGATGATCCTGAAGAACTAGACTCTATGGTTTCGCTGCGATCCCGACCAGCACAGCGCACGCGTCAGCTATTTCCGCGTGCCATTAATCGCAGCGCATGCGTTGAGCATCCTTTCGATATGATTGTTGGATTTGACCCGTGTTTCGTGTGTTGCTTTTTGTTCGCTTCATCTCTGTTTTTTCCCTCAGTTTTGATTTACTTTCATTGTTTATTTGGCCAGTCGCCTAGGTAATTGCGCTTATTAGTTCTTTATCGTGATCGTGAATTATTAATTTTGAGAAATAGTTATCTTTCTCTCATCATATTTGGCTGCCGCCAACAATGTCGTTTAATAAAAAGAAATGTCGTCAACACAGTTCCACGTACTTGAAGTTTAGATTCACTCCTTCTCTGCCGTCCCTATGTTTACTTTGTAACAAACTGTTATTTAATGAGGCAATGAAACAGTCTCGTTTGAAAGCACCGTCTGCCTCAGACTTACTAGTAGTGTCATCAAAGCAATGCGACGATGGTTTGATACCCTCTTAGAACATATCAAAGTTAATTGCTAAATCGGAGAAAGCTGATACCATTGGTGAGCAGTTAATACTGCTAGCTGTCAAGGAAGTTTTAGAAACGGTTTCACACCAGATAACCGTATCTAATATTATAGAAAAATGTCCCATTAAGCAATGATGCAGTGCGACGGTGAATTGAAGAGATGGTTGAAGATGTTGAAGCTTCCTTTATGCAAACCTTTGAAAATCACCGAATTTTCTCTTCAGGTTGTGAAACAACCTTGCCAAGTACTAATGAGGCTTTACTGTTAGCGTACGTCCACTTTGTGAAGGAAGGGAAAATTGCTCCAGAGATGCTTTTGCAAAATGTTTGATTGCAGATACTAAAAGTAAATATATTTTTAATACCGTCGAAGATTATTTTAAAGAGAAAAATATTCCTCTTACGAACATTATGTCTGTTGCCACCGATGAAGCTTCTGCAATGGTGGGTCATCATCGTGGGCTCATCGCCCTTTTGAAGAAAGAAGTACCAAGTATTTTAGCTGTTAACTGCGTGATTCACAGGCAGAACGCCAAAGGGAAGGCCTCTAACACCTGGCTGCTATCTTTGAGCTGCCTTATATAGCTTAATCGTCCAACCTCTGGGGGATATCCAGAGAGGCGCCATAACCTCCGATCTACCCACGAGGACTTTACATGTTGCCGTCATCCATCGCCGAGCATTGACCGAGGGCCAGCAACTCCGGAGAGCCCTTATAAATCAAACCATGTAACGTCCCCAAAACCAAGGTCCCAGACACGACAGTAGACAGACAGAAAGAAGTACAGGGGACACCAAAACATCGCCATGGGCAAAACTGGTATCGCCCCACTGCACTAACTATCTATGAAAGTGCACCCTCACGGGGCTCGCTAGCGCCATGCTCGGGCATTTGTTTATGTTGCAGCATTTATAATAGTTATATATTAAAAGTGTATAATTTGCATTACAGACAATATTGACATAAGATATACTTTGCAATTACATGGATAAATACAATAAATACAATGAATAAATACAATAAGTATACAATGGATAAATAGAATTAGTCATTTAGAGATGCATATACATATTTTTTTTGTGTTTCGGTTTGGAGCTTTGTTGGTGGGGGGGGCAATGATTATGCTACGTGGTTCGTTGCTTGTTTGGTATTTTGTTACACGATTCGCAGCTTATAAGTTCATTCTTAGCACGGTACCAGTACGGTCCTTGTCAAGCCTGAATCAACCACCGAATATACGATGGCTCTAGTCCTGTGAAGACTGATTATTTACGCTACAGGCCGAAGTTGTCTCGACACAAGTCCAGCCCTGGAAGAACCCCGGGTCTCCTGCATTAATGGTCGGTTCGGGTAATTCCGCCCAGTGGGACCACAGATATGTTTGTCCAACATCGTTAGCCCATGCCAGCCGAAGCCGACATGGTTTCCCTCGAGGGCCATGAGGAAGCCGATGCTGAACTGAAAGAGACTTGGCGAAGCCTCCATTCCTTCGGCAGCTACACCTTCAGATCAACACCAGGTCTCCTACCGCCAGCAGTCGGTTCCTGATATTTGTCCTCCAATACAACCATCCCCCGCCTGATTCACAGGCAGTATTTAGTTGCAAAAAACCTCAGCGACTGTTTGCATCAGTCGTTACACTATGTAATCTCTGCTGTGAACAAAATTCGCAATAAGGCTCTCAACGATCGATTATTCGGTCAGCTCTGTAAGGACAACGATGAAAATTCAATTGCTTGCTTTTATGCATCGAGGTTCACTGACTTTCCAAAGGCGCATCCCTGAGTAGGTTCTGGAATTGTCTCGATTCCGTACTTTACTTCCTCTAGGAGAAAGATGTAGCTCTGAAAGACAGATTGTTACAATTTAAGATTGATGTTGCTCACATGACCGATTTATTCGCAAAATTCAATGGAATTAATTTACAGCTTCAAGGTGAAGAGCTGAATTTGATCACAACAAAATCTTTTGTTTCTACCTTACTAAAAAACTTACTTTGTGGAAGCAGAATTTGGTCCCAACGAATTTAGCTAGTTTATGATCTTGCGAGATCTGCATAAGAGCAGGGAAATCCCATTCGATGAAATACAAGTTTACTGTCAACACCCTGAGTCTTTGCACAAGGACTTTTGTGACTGTTTTGAGGACATTTTGACCCTGGAAGTCCCTCAATGTATTATGAACTCTTTTATGAATATTGAGAAAGCAGAGGTTTAGATTCAGAACGAACTAGTCGAACTTTTAACTGATGAAAGCCAGCTTCCAGAATGGTGATTGTCTCACAGAATTTTGGCTTCAAAACAGCATCAGCTGTGGACTATCGTCAAAAAATTTTTAATTGCCTTCCCTTCTTCCTTCCTTGTTGAGTGAGGATTCAATAATGTGACTGATCTAATTACAAAAAAAAAGAGAAGTAGACTCCAAATCGTGGAAAGACGGGACTTGCACCTTCATCTCTCTAATAATATTGAACTGAATGTTCAGGAACTGGCTCAGAAACATGAAACACAAACATCCTACTGATCATACTTGATTTTTTCATTGATATTACTCGTTTAGTGTATTTTTTGCTGTTCTTTTTTTAATTATTTTATAAAATATTTCTCCCACCTTCTTCGCATGCCTTCGTGGTATAATGGTCAGCACACTCGACGTGTATTCGAGAGATCCGTGGTTCGAGTCCCAGTTCGGCCCGTATTCGAGAAATCCGTGGTTCGAATCAAAGCGAAGGCAATGCTCATTTTTCATATCTCCTGCTTCCAATAATCCTAATGTCTCTACAGTGGCGCCCGAATTAAAAGAGGTGGTGGATGATGATTCTCCACCACCATAATTTGGCGATTGGGTCGACTAATCCCCAGTCGCCATTTAAAAGGGGCGGTATATAAGGTATTTCTCCCGCCTTCTTCGCATGCCTTTGTGGTGTAGTGGTCAGCACGCTCAGCGCGTAATCGAGAGGTCCGTGGTTCGAGACCCGGCGAAGGCATTGCTCATTTTTCACATCTGATGCTACAAAAAATACCTAATGTCTCTACAGTTTAATTAAGAATAAAGAATTTTTTAAACATGAAAGCTGGTTTCAGTTTTTATTTTTTTTTTTTTCGTATTAGTTATTTCAGATTTAACCTAAGGAATGTAATTATCGAGTCTAAAATATCGAGTTAAACAAACAAATTTGGTGTGTAAGTCTACTGAAAAAAATTACTTAAAATTTTTGCCTTTTATAATTCAGGTATCACCCTTTCCCATATCCTAAATTACAGAATCTTCACATAAGGGGCACTGAAAAAATTTTCTTTCTTTAAGGGGGCGGCAGCTTTAAAAAGGTTGAGAATCCCTGTTTTAAACTAAATAAGCACTTGTTTAGGGCATCAAGTAAAACAGGCACCACAAAATGGTCCTTAGGGAACTCAGGAAAGGATGCCCCATAAAATTTCCCGTTGCCTATTTTATCATGCACTATATGGGGCAAGTAAACCCAAACCGAGATAAAGTGAATAGGAAAAGTACAGGTGTATATTTATGTCTGAGGCGCCAAAATCTTTGAAGGACTTATGGCGTCCAAAAGTTTTAATCCGGCACTAGATGAGCCGAATTTTCCGTACGAAATTATTTCATTTATCATAAGCTAGCTACTTCAAATGACTGATGGGTTCGGTCATTCCCGAAGATTGCTTTCCAGCAAGTTTCTAGTTAATGTTGGAGAGATATTTACCAGAAACAGTTCTCAGTGAGCAATATTCTGCTCTACATTCATAAAAGCTGAATAATAAATATATTGAAACCTAAAATGAAAGTTACATATTTATAATTTTACGAAGGGACGAACTATAAAAAATTGTCCAATATTGGGATATTTTACTGATCTTTCTGGTATTCATTATTGCTGCATTTAAATACTCATTGATAGTTAAGTATTAAAGCTTCGTTACTAAATTCACCTTAGTATAATCGATTTAAATTAAATTGAATAAGTGATATTTGAGGTATATGGGATTATACGCAAAAAAGCCTTTTCTTGTTGCAATTCCACGTCGAAAAAGATAATTTAATAGCAATCCGTTAACTTTTTTTTGGGGGGGGGAATGCGTTCTTTATTTTGTGCTTTGGGAGGGTATGAAGATCCATGTGAAATGGGTGGAAATGAAACATTTCTCCTGTAGTTTGTTTGCTGCAAGAGAAATATCATCCGAGTAATTCGTCAGCACCATTTGTTATTTGTCAGGTTTCGTGTTAATTAACCAAATTATCTTATTAGTCTATCTGTGATTTCATTTCTCATGAACTCTCACCAGAATGCAAATTGGTTAAAGTCTAAATTAAACGCACAGTTCTTTATTAGAGATTTCTTAGAGAGATTCTTTAGACAGAGAGAGAGAGAGAGAGAGAGCTTTTTTGGCAACACATGCTAAACTTCACTCTACTACGCATCCATTGTATTTGAATTGAGTTCATTGGCTTTTGGTTCAACTGTAAGGTTTTAGTTTAAACTAACAAAGTTTTATGTTAATTTCTCTTTCCTGTGAACTCTTATTTCAACTTCCCGTTAGAATGAGCACGCGATTCAGCTTTATGCTAATTTGAAGTGGGGCCAAGTTTTGTATTTAAAGTTAGCAAGGAACTTCTCAGTATGAGAGAGTTTTTAGTCTCAGATCACTTTGGCTCTGTTCGACGTCCACCTGACTAGCTAGTATTTAAGTTCTAAGCCTTAGCGCTGTTACTCTAATACTTATTGAAGTAATCTAAGTGCGTTAGTATTAGCCAAATCTTGCTACGCACCATTGATAGTTTAGAATAGAGGCCAACCTCGCGTTTAAAGCTCTGAGAGCAACGACTACTTAATTTCTACTCACTTTATTTTAAATTATTTGATTGTTCAGTTTAGAACCAAGTGCGGTCATTATTTTCTGTTATCCCTTCCGAGTTGGGAAGTGGCTGTAAATAGTGGTTTAATAAAAGGGTAATTTTAAACCCCTCTTACTTGCAGTTATTCTACCACTGACAAGAACATAGCTGCATTCAGCTCCCTGTTCGAGATCAGGACTATGACACTGTTACGACAATGTTCGCCAAAAGCATGCACAGAACACTCGGTCCTGATACAGCAACCGCATTTGTTTTACGTATACTTAGTGTCGAGCCCAGGCTTATTTAGAGCACGTTATTGTATTTCTTACTGAATTTGATTTTGGAGTCTATTCTGAGTATGCCCGCAGGCAGGGGAAGTGATTTCTGCAACACCGTAAAATCCCTCGTAATGCGAACTTACTCAAGTTGCTGCATGATCAAATTTACTGCAAGCTGAAACTTACTTGTTTCTTCCACGCGACGTTAACGAACTATATACACTGCTCGACACTGAAAATGCAACACCAAGAAGGAGTGGTCAGAAAGTGATGAAATTTGGAAAAAAGACAGAGACAGCAAGCAGTAATAAGTGATCTTTATTTCAAAATGATAGTCAGAATACAGAGAGAGAACGGCGTCGGCTCAGTAGGATGTAGGACCACCGCGGACTGCGATGCACGAAGAAACACGTCTAGGCATAGAGTCAATAAGAGTGCGGATGGTGTCCTGAGGGATGGCTCTCTATTCCCTTTCAACCATTTGCCCCAGTTCGTCTTCTGAACGAGGCAGGGGCAGAGTCTGCAAACGGCGTCCAATCACGTCCCACACATGTTCGATTGGTGACAGGTCAGGAGAGTACGGTGGCCAGGGAAGCATCTGTATACCTTGCAGAGCATGTTGGCAGATGCGAGCACTGTGT
>KK116104.1:253500-296998 GCA_000611955.2 Stegodyphus mimosarum
AGCACAGTGTGGTCGAGCGTTATCCTGCTGAAAATTTGCATTAGGCAGTCCCTGAAGGTATAGGATTGCCACCGGCCGCAGTACGTTATCCAAGTATCGTTGGGCAGGCATAGTGCCCTGAATACGAACTAGAGGTGACCTGAAATCGTAAGCAATAGCGCTCCAAGCCATTATGCAAGTTGTCGCGCGGTGGGGCGTTCCACAGTTACAGTCGGATTTGATCTGTCTCCACGTCGACGTCACACACGTACGCGGCGACTGTCACTGGATAAACAGAAGCGTGACTCATCTGAGAACACGACGTTTCGCCATTCTGTCATCCACGTCGCTCCAGCCCGGCACCATTCTAAACGTTGGTGTCTATGCTGTGGGGTCAATGATAGTCTTCTTAACGGACGCCGTGAGTGCCGGCTACGTTCAACTAATCGACGGGAAATGGTTGTGGTCGACACGGGAACATCCTGGGTATCTTGCACATGCTGCAGAATCGCGGTACAAGTGACTTGCGGATGTACAAGTGACTTGCGGAACCGCCACAGCTTGTCGACGGATGCGTCGATCCACGCTTGTTGACGTCACTCTGGCTGCACCTGCACCCCTCCTTCTTCCCACATTTCCTTGTTAAAACGATGTTTGCCATAGACGATGCACCGTGCTCGCATCCATGTGGGTATCAGCTGCGATTTGACGTAAGGACCAACCCGCCCTTCTCAGTCCGATCACCATACCCCTCGTAAAATCGTCTATCTGCTGGAAGTGCCTTCGTTAACGGCGGCCTGGCATTCCTCTCCTATTACACGTATCCTCCGGGACAAAAACCAACTTTCTTCAATAATTCGTCTGGCAGAAATAACGACACGAATATTGCTCATTCTGCATGTTCCTCCCCTTATATATTACTTCACGTGCGTCGGAGAGCTGCGCATTTCACATCATTCGCATAACTCAGTGACGTGCGTCTACTCTAAAATTTGCATAAATTTCTGACCACTCCTTCTTGGTGTTGCATTTTTAATGTCGAGCAGTGTATAACAATAATTTATCCAGAATGTTAAAATAAATTATCGATCCCTTTTTTATTCGTCGATGTGTCAACTTTAAAGGTATTATACATGAATTTCAGAAAAATTCATATTGAAAGAAGCCATATTTACTTTAGGTCATGCCTTGAAACGATGAAAAAAAAATACGTAGCTATTGGTATAAAGTGGGACCTATGGTCATATTCGTAGATTACAAATCCAGTGACGAAAATTCTCTTGATTTTAAAACACGCCGGGAGCCTGTGTCCGACATTTTGCATTTACTTACATGTTCACACAACGTTACTTTAATGAAGAGGAGGTGCAGACTTGGTTGGATGTAGAGCATTCTGTTCCCGTCAAACTCTGTTAAGATGACGATGACATAATCAGACAGGAAAGAGGAAAAATTAGAAGCAGGAGGATGAAGATAAAGACGACATGCAACATGAAAGAGTTCCCGCTGACGGAGGACCGAAGACTTAGATTTGATTTAGACATAACATAGGTTTGGCTTAGACATTAGATAAGATTAGATTTGACTTAGACGTTAGCTCAAACTTGGGCATAAGATTTGCCGAGCAATGTTACTCAACGCCAGAACATGCTATAAAGTAGCCTCATTTTATACTCGTACAAATCAAATATTTAAAACTCCGGGAACAATCTTTTAAGCAGACGGATATAAATGTAATCGTATTAAGAAATTCGTAATTTTTCACACTATTCATACATATATGATAATTTTGAAATGTTATTCAGTTTTACATTTCTGAAATGTAAAATGTGTATATGTTTTAATTTTAAATAATTTGCACAATTTTTTATAACATTTGTTTAATAATGGCCAAAAGATCTAAAAACAGGACCGGCGAACTTCGCATGCCGCACTTTCTACGACTGGCATCACAAAATATGAATACGTAAAGTTCTAGAAATATATCTTATTCGGACTCGGTGAGATTCCATTGTCTCCGGTTAAAAGAATTTCTGCTCTACCTTAGTAAAATAGTCAGGATGACATATTAATAAATTGGTTTAATATAAACCTCCACCTTGAGCCTGCAATTACTGTAGTTAGAAGATAGTTTAACTGCTTTTACGTTGTAGTTTGGCATTTTTAAGTAGTGTAGAACCGTATACATTCTTCAATTTTTACATCTAGCGTTTGATTCTGCTTAGTTCCAATTTGGATCAGTGAAACGATATGTGTCTAGGACACGAAAAATTTTCTGTACTCTTATGTTAATTCTCAGAATTATTTCTTTTAATTTCAATTGTACTTGCATTTTGGCCCTCATTTGTACGAATTATATCACTTCTTAAGTTACTTCCGATATAATAAACCTGATGTTGACTAGAATAAATTATTCTCCTTTAAGTAATTATAGTTTGTGATAAATAATTTGTGATACTTTTGGCGTTAATCTTTCTTGAAGTCTTCCAAAAGCGTAAAACAGAGAAAATTAGAGACAAGAAGGATACGAAAAAGTATTGTTGATATTAAAAGTCATTTAAAATTAGGGCTTTCCTTACGCTTTGAGGCTGAGTTGAGTGATCCGGCTCTAAATTATTATCTTTTTTTCTGTGTAGTAAAATATTTAAAGTGTGCGCTGCTGCATTTGATACTCAACAGTTGGTATTCGTTAAAAGCAATTATTGAAAGGTCTTCAAAATTTGTATAAGTAACTTTTTTTTTGTTTTTATGGTGCAAAGCAAATCCGGTTGACATCAATTCAATTGGTATAGAGGACATGCTGTTGAAAAATCTAATGAAATAATTCAAATTTGAGTTGAACAGTATCAAACATTAATTTAAACAAATTAGCGCTCTTATAATAATCGTTCCAAATTTAAATTGGGTGAATAGTGGCAAATCTTTAAATAAACACTAAGATGAGCACTTTCATATATTCTTCTGCAACATATTGTCCAAACGGCTTTCAAAAATGTTTGAAATTTAAAGCATTTTCTCATGACATTGTCGAAAATTAAATTTACAGTTTTGTGGATTTTTTGTCTCCCCTCCCCTCTTATTGGTTCGAGGTATTTTTTTTTTTCCAATTACAGTCTTCGTTTACAAGATTATGGCACCTGTGTTGTGTGGCAGGATTTTGCTTTATTTTCTTTAAAGCGTTTGTGTTCGGAGCAGCTGCGTGCGGTCCGGCTGTTCCGAAATGCCTCAGATAAGTAGCTGCAGAGCACAGTTGTAGGGAGATAGATGTACGTGATTACCGGCTGCTCATCTTCTGTCTGACACTTTTTTTAGCGAAGCGAAAGCAATAAATTTCTTTTATGCGCTACAAGCTTAATGCAAAGTCAGATTTATGTTGCATGTTTATTTCTTCTGGTCTAGATAGCAGAGCACCCATTGGTTTCATTTATGATTCTCCTTTTCGTTCCTCGCCCCTTATCCTAGGAGGAACTTCTTGTAGGATAATGAAATCCACATGTAAACACATCCCATGCAATTGCTATATAAGTGCCTCTAATTTCATATCATCACATGCTGTTTTTTGCTTGGAAAAGAATAAGCAAAATGGTGTTTTGCTAATTTAAATTCTTAACAGAAATTCTTCGATAAACATTTCAAAGCAACAAATTGTAATCAAAAGAAAAAAATCCATTTGATCCGATAGAGGAAAAGGCTTGTAAACTTTTAAAAATAGAGGTGAAAAGCGTCAATTTTTCAGTATTCTGTAATTTAGTGGACAAAATACTTCAGAGAATCTTTAGAAATTATTTCTTTGGCTAGCACTTTTGTCTTATTTCAGTGACAGCTTACACCTGTCGAGCAAAATTCATCACTGAGTCTTCGATGCGTAACTTACTTTCATCTAGTAAATGTAAAATAGGGGTATGTAAGGTATGCGGCCACACGAAGCCTTAGGGAAGGCAGGGACAGTGCACATTTAAAATCATCGAAAAACAAGTTCTAAAAGGAAATATGAATTTCACTTCAAGGTTTCTGATTTAAATGCTATACGTCAGAAGCCATGACAGTTTTTTTACACTTTGAAATCCCATTAACCCGTCATAACTTTATTTTTGCAAAGCTTTATTTTTTAATCTTGCCTTTATTTTCTTAATCTAATTTTTAAATGTTTTAATGAATTGCCAGAACCCAATTTATTCAAACTTTGTCTTGGTGATCGCACACAGAATCTCAACAAATCTTTTAATTTTAATGCATGAAAGTTTTGTCTGAAAGCAAGAAGCATGAAAAATGTTACAGCTGCTACAGCTGTAAATAAAACAGTTGATCCACTTAATGAAGGAAAGAAGGGAAGGCTAAAAATCATGCAAAATTTAGTTCTTCAGAAGCAGCAGAACAATGCGATTTTCAATCAGTAATCGCAGCTGGGAAAAATGTTACAAAATTTAATTTGGTTGTTTGAAGAAACGTACATTTACATAATACTTCAAAAATATAAATACCATATATTACGACGTACAACGCGCAGCTATAATTTCAAACTACACTTTTTTAATTTTTAGATATTATTCGTATAACGGGTACGCTTTTCTTTACGAAGAAACCTGGAACATATATGTGTGATGCTCTTATCTTTTGAAGTCATTGATTCGAAGATTTTTCCTAGGATTTCGAGCAATGGTAAACTAAACTGACAATCAATAAGGGGAACAATATGTGTTAGGGATTTTGAAGTGAATATAGATGGCTTTAGTAAACCGCATTCGCTATAGTTGAAAGGCAGTCGATTTAGTGTTCCTTTTAGTTGTAAATAGGTCCCTTTCCGAATGAAACAAACCCAGTGCTGCTTCCAAATGCAAAGTCATTGAGTTTGCTAAAGAAATTGGGAATCATGTTGCAGCAAGGGTGTTTAGTGTTGGTGAAAGCTCTATACGTGAGTGGAAGAAAATTGGTATCGCAATAATTATTATAATAGGCCAAAGAATTAATGTGCTTTACGCCAAGGAGTAATGACATGACCTATCCTAGAAGAAATTGTTGCGAGCTGGATCCTAGAAAACTGCCAGAATGGATTAATTGTAGCAAGAAACAGTGTACATATATTTGCCTTAAAGTATGCGAAAAGAATACAAATTGAAGTGAAAGCTTTAAAGCAACTTTAAGTTGGTGTAATCAATTTATGGCACGCAGAATTTAGTTCTATGAGGAAAAACAAAAGTTTCGCGAAGATTTCCGAAAGATTTGGACAGCAAATTGATAAGTTTCCAGAAGTACGTTATTGACTTAAGAAAGAGAAAAGACTATTTACTGTAACGTATCGGAAATATGGATGAAACTACGGTAATGTTTGATGTGATAGAAAATGAAACAATTGAAGCGAGAGGAACAAAAACGGTTTACATAAAAACAACGGGTCACGAAAAAGCTTCCCACTCTATAGTGTTTTCCTACTTAGCGGACAGTAGAAAAATTAAAACCCATAGTTATTTTTAAAAGAAAGACGATGCCAAAATGTAATGTTTCATGTCCATGTTTGTAAATGCAATTTTCATTCATATTCACGAGAAAGGATGGATGGAATA
Source organism: Stegodyphus mimosarum (assembly GCA_000611955.2). Taxonomy (NCBI): domain Eukaryota; kingdom Metazoa; phylum Arthropoda; class Arachnida; order Araneae; family Eresidae; genus Stegodyphus; species Stegodyphus mimosarum. Next base: position 259,041 of record KK116104.1, read on the forward strand.
AAATGGTGTGAAACTGCGGGTAAGAAATACTCGGCAAAAGCGTCCTTGTGCCTTAAAGAACCCATAAAGTATTTTAGTCTGTCACATGTTCAGATCCCATCTAATGGGTAATACCAAGAAATTGTTCAGCGAATGTAATACAGATGTACCAGTTATTCTTCTGGTTAATTAAGTTAGCCATTAGTTCAGCCTTTAGATGCGTGTATCAATAAACCATTGAAAGAAAATTTATAGCGACTATGGATTACGTGGATATTAGATGGTGAAAAAAACATTTACAAAAGGAGGTTAAATGCGTCATGCCAGTCTATAAATAGTATGCTAGTAGTCAATAACAGCATGAAATGAAATTAAACTCGACGTAATTCAAAGGTTATTTAAAAAATGTAGTATACCTAACAATCTATACCAGCGGTTCTCAACCTTTTGACTAACGTGTACCATCTAAACAAAAATTGAAAACCTCTAGTACCACCACTACATTTCACAATGATTATTTTTCAATTTCTAAGTAGAAATATTAAAAAAAAATTTTTTTGAAAGCTTTCAGATTTTACATTACGCCCAAAAAGGCGTTTTTTTAATATTTTGTGTATAAATTTTATTTATTATATATCATATATCACTTAAACCATAAAATTCAATTCAACAGCAATGTCACAAACTATTTAAAGTAGCATACCTTTAGAATTTCCGATACACAGTCTTGCGCGCTAAAAATAATTTTCTTTTTCGCTATACAGTGTTGTTATTGCTCACTTTGAAATCTTTGAGTTTGTTAATCAAAAATTAGTTAAAGTGTTACAAATATGAAATCGATAATAAAACAAATTCCAAATTAAGACTGATGAATCAGATGCCCATATTCGGTGAAGGATTACGTTATTCAGAATTTGACGGCTCTAGGTACCGTTGTTTTATCACAATGCTAGAAACATATATACATTTATGCAGATTCTTTATTATTTCATTTCTTTAAATATAACACAGGGCGATAATACTGGGTGGCATCAATTTGAAAAGTGACACTGACATTTAAGTTTTCTACATAGAAGGCCAAAACAAAGGTCCTTCTGGGCTAACTGAAAGCTTTCAGATTTTATATTACTCCCAAAAGGTTTTTTTTTAACTTTTTTTTTACCTTTATTTATTAAATATCATGTTCTTCATACTTAAACACATAAAATTAAATTCAACAGCAATATCACAAAATATTTAACAGCAGTAAAACAGAATACCTTTAGAATTTCCGATTCACGGTCTCGCGCGCTGGAGATTAAAATGCTTTTTTTTTTTCGTGCCATTGCTCGCTTTGAAATCGTTGAGTTTCTTAATCAAAAATTTATTAAAGTTTTGAAAAATTTGAAATAGATAATAAAATAAATTCGCACTCAGCCTGGCCATGTTCGGTTGGTCGACTACGTTATTCAAGATTTGATGGCCTTAGGTACCGTTGTATTTCCACAGTGCGAAAAACATTCATGTATTCATGCAGGTTCTTCATTATTTAATTTCTTTAAATATAATACAAAAGGATAATATTTGGTGCCATAGTTTGAAAAGTGAATCGACGCAAAATGCCGTTTTGAAATTAATAGCCCTTCTGGGCTAACGCCCTTTGGGCTAAAAAATAATTTGCCATTTGCACAACCTTTTGGATAATTGAATTAAATATGCACACATAAAAATATTAGGTTAAAAACTGGTTACCATTTTAATTAACAAAATTTAAGTTATAAAATACTTTAATTATAAAATTTAGTGCGAAATTTGGGCATGTTTAAGAGAAATCAATTTCTTTATGTCTGCTCTTATTTCACTTAATTTTAAGCGTAAATTAGAATCCAGATTTAATTTTGTTCTGCATTTATTTTTTAAATATAACATGGAAGAAAACTCTTGTTCACATATATATGTTGTACAAAAAGGCAATAAAAATTTAATAGCTTTATTTGAAATGCTTCTAAATTATTTTTTTCGGTTAAGCCAAAAGTTAACAGATGTATTATTTTTTTAGTCTTCAGTTAGAGCTCAACCACAGAAAATGTCTATCAATTGTTCTTTTTCTTGGCGAGATAAAATTTCAGGTATATTTGAACAAAATGGATTCCTTAATTCAATTTTCTTTTTTCATAATCCTCGCGAAAATACATGTTAAAATTATTTATCAATGAAAAAGAATGATTTTTTAATGTCGGATGCTAATTCTTCTATTTTCAAATTATTTTCGATTGGAAAACTTTCTAAAAGTGTCAAAAAGCTTAAAATATTATTATCCAATTCTTTGATTATTAGTTCGATTTTTTTTTATCATTGCCTTTACTTTATCTCTAATGGTAATCCTAAATTTAATTCATTGAACTTTCCAAAAATATCAGCTAAATATGCTAAACGCACCAAGCATAATTCATTAAATAAACATTTTTGCAATTCAAATTTTGAATTACAGACATTTTCTGATCGAAGTTCAAAAAGGTGATTTAAAACTTTGAATAATCACCTTCGGAATATGACAAAAGCGTTTCATGTTCACTGTGGATCTCTTGACATAAAATCGTAAATATTCTTGAATTTAAAGCTCAGCTTTCAATAAAATTAACAATTTTCACAGCTTGATTTAAAACGATTTTCAGGCTTTCAAGGACTGTTTTGGCTACTAAAGCTTCACGATGTATGGAGCAGTGAGGCAATTTAGTTTCAGGTGCGACTTTCTGTATTTGAGAAATCCCTGCGGAACGTTTTCCTGTTAAAGCCAGAGTTCCATCACTGCGTACGGCAATGCACTTATTCCAAGGAATATGATTCTCAGGCATAAAATTGTCAGTTACCTTAAAAATTTTACTTGCAGTTGCTCTATCATGAAGAGATTCACAAAATAAATACTTTTCAGCAATTCGTTTATCTTCATCGAAACGTATGTAAACTAATAATTGAACAAAGTTAGCTATATCAGTACTTTCATCCAATTGCAATGCAAAGTACTCATTTTATGAAGGCGAAATACTCATTTCATGTCATTTTATGAATTCGTCGACTTACTGTATCATTTGATAACGGAATATTATAAAGCTCTATACCGCTTTTTCTTTGAATAATGTTAAAACGATACCTCTAGCTGTTGGTAATATAAGGTTTTCTCCAATAGTGTGAGCCTGCCCAGGCTTAGAAATTCTTAAGCTTATCAGGTAACTAGCTTCCAAAGTTTTTTCACTTGAAGTAACAAAACCTTTCATTATTGTTTACTATTTTTGAACTCCGATAATTTCCTCTTAAAATATGCTTCAGATTTATTCTTTAAATTGGCATGCTTAGATTCAAGATGTCTTTTAAGAAACGATGGTTTCATACTTTGATTGGATAATAGTTCGCCGCAAACAACACATTAAGGTTGAGGGTCCATTTCATCTCCATTTTAAGTAAATCCAAATGATAAGTAACTTTCATTATATTTTCTATAAACAACTTTTCTTTTCTTTTCAATAGTCTTAGTGCTAGTAGATTGTCCTGGATCCATCACCTGTGAATCGTCACAGTAGATGGACTTGTGAGGCTTGGTCAATTCTAGCAATTTTTCCATTTTGAAAATCTAGGTTTGTTTCATTATGTTTTCACAAATATTTAAATGCACAACGTACTACGAATTCTTCATAAACAGACGACGATATTCTCAAATCACTTAGAAAAGTAAGGAATACAAAGCAACAAGAAGACAAAATACCTGACGTTAGAGACAGAAAACTGACGCAAAAGAATGATTCTCATTGAAAATGGAGGAACGTGAGCCCGGAAATGGCGACATAAAGTGCTGACATGCTAATAAATCGATAAATTCTAAGATAATTAATGAGATACAATTATCTTTTTTTTATAGGAACTTATTTTTATTTCCTATTAAATACAGCATCCATTTCTATCACTCCTTTTAAAAACATCATTTATGGCAAATTTTGTTACATCTACGGCTAAAAGAATATTTGTGAAACGTAGAACATAAAAGAACCACAAAAACTGCCATGCAGATAGATCGTTCGCCTCTTGTTAAAGTCTATGAGCGGCTATTGACCTTGAACAAAGCTCATTTCGCAAAAATTTATGAGCGTTAGAGAAAAAACTCAATCAGGAGGTTGGGGTTTTAATTTTTGAATTTAATAGTTAAAAATACTTTGCTGCCTTGCGTACCACGGTTTGAAAACCTCTGGTCTAGACGGAACGGAAGATAATTATTTATTTACGTATCAGAGTAACAGTGGTGGTGAACATGAAACAGAATGCAATGATGTGTCTGAAGACATAATGGAACAAGAATATATTATCCGATAAGGAAAATTTGTATGCTCATAATGTATGTTATTCCTTTTAAATAAACAGCGTTTAGGTACATGTAGAAATCTAATCTTTGTATGATCATTTTTACCTTATTTTTAAAGCTATCATTTTTATATCCAACGTACGAGTATAATGCGCACCCGTAAATTTCGATCTTATTTTTTGCTTTAAAAGTACGTGTTATACGCCTGAATATACAATAGTTGATAGCATGCATTAGTGGACTGTATATAAATTCATAAAAGTCAAGTTGAAAAACTTAACAACATTTATTCTCCTTCATGCATAATAATGCCGCTTAAACGGGCAAAGAAGTGAGTAAGGATTACAATTAACAATTGAAATACCGCTTTGACCGGTGTGGACCGAGCGCATCCCTATCGCCTACTGAATAGTACTGGGCTCTCGCCTTTGACATTACGTGGCGCTGCAAACGTTAAGCCAGTACAAGTAGACAGAAATATTCTAACTGAGACTGAACAACAATAATAAAAGAATAGGAAGGAGTTGTATATGAAAGTGAGCAATTTTAATTTTTAAGAATTTACTTGTTTAAAATCGTTACAAAAATTAATTACAAAAACTAAAAAAATCGTTACAAAAATTAATTACAAAAACTAAAAAAATCGTTACAAAAATTAATTGCGTTTTTTTGAATTTTTTTGTAGAAATGTATGTATATTGTATTACATTATGTAAAATTTCAGTAATTTATGTGAGAATCATCTTACAGGCATTATGTACAGCCAAGTTTAACAATGCAGTGAATGATTTTTATTGCTACTAATTGCTATTCAATGGTGAGTGCTATATGTTTTACGTTAGCATTTAATGATTTTAGTTGTTTGGTGGCACATTTTATGTCATTTTACAAACTATTTTACATGAATCTCAGTAAATACAGTCAGAGGTTTTTAAGTGTTAAATTATCTCACAGAAAGGGATTTTATCATTATTGAGTTTAAATTTATATTTTAAAAGTGGTATTTTAACTTTAAACGACTTTTTTCACAAAACAGTGTTCTTCAGGCTTGTGCACATGATATTTATAAAACTGCTTAAGATATAGCCTAATAATTTATATCACATATGAATATCAAGACAGTAATTTAAGTGAACTATAATTACGGATATGCATTAAGTAAAACGTTGTTCCGTAAGGGCATGTAAAAAAATTATCATTAAATAACTTTTTTGTAAATCAACGTTTCATTAATTTTAAAAAATTGAACCAATTATTAAAGATTATGGTTCGGGTAAATAAAGAGATTAAATCTGTTACGCCTCTAAGCAAAGGAATTTCTAAGCTAAATATGAATGAGAGAAATTTCAGTTAGGCAAATTAGACAAACTTCTAATTAGATATATTTTCACTTAGATATTCTAGGCATTTCAAAAGAAGATATGAAAATTTTTTGATGCAACGTAATTTGATAATTTGTTCTGATCTTCAAGGTTCTACAGAAAAAGGCAGGGCTGCATTCTTTACACAGAAACGAATTCACCAAACATACTTTAACGAAAAAAAAAGTGTTCAAGCTGACAAATAACTTATGACGGTCTGCTTTGTATAATCATCTAACGTCCAAGGAATGCTCACTTTTCAACGAAAAAGAAGTAACTTTCCTTTTCCTGCATCCTGGCATGTGTTGCTTTTTCTCTTCCTTTTTTTTTCAACTAGCCCATGCATTAAGACTGTTTTAAATTATCACATGATTAGGATTTTCTAAGCACTCCTTCCACTTTTTCTACGTACTGACATGTTCGACAATGAGGCGGATGATCGCACATATTTTACATGATTTATATTGCTTAGCAAAAGATAAACACACAAGAAGATGCAAATAATACCTTCAAAATTCTCTCTCATCACATTAAAAATATCTAAAGGGAAAAAGTTCTAGGAAAATGTTTTGTTTATTCAATCAATCAGTCTCCGACACGCCTGAATCAATGGTAAGTTGGGAAATTTTTAAGAATAAGCGCGTAATTTCTAATTATCTTTCTTTTGTTTAGTGCTATTTAAAGGAATACTGAGAAAAGCTGCAAAAATATTTAATAATATTTATTTATTATGCATTAAAGGACTGAACAGTATTGTTTTAAAGGAGGTAATCAAAATACACGTATTCAGAGACTACATTCTGTGTAAATATGATATTAATACAAAAAATATTCTAGTTTAGTGTAACAGTATAGAACTTTATGCAAACACTTATAATAAAGAAAGAAGGGAAATTGAAAAGGAAAAGGAAAAAAAAGTCTTTTTCTTGAAAAGGAGTAGTAAGGTGTCTAAAATATTTAGTAATTATGTAGGAAACGAATATGGAACAATAGACAAAAAAGATGATTTTTATTCTTGATACTTAATGGCAGAGGCTGATAGAGTAGGCCCTTTACTAACATGATAGTTAACTTGATATGAAATGGTAACTAAGCTCTTGAAAATGTTCTTTAATTTCCTTACGAAAGCCGGAAGTTATTAATGCTAAGTAGATTCCATTACTTGAGGAAAGAAAATTTCTTGTTCTGTCCCCTCCCCCCGCAATTTCAGCGGAAGAATCGTTTCAATTTCGTAATATCCGGTCTTGCGTTCCGAGCTAGTGCTTCCGTATCAAATGTCTCAGGTAACGCTTTCGAACAGCTCACATTGATTGGACACAATTTCTACAAATGTTAGGAATATTTCACATCTTTCTGATTTTCATATTAAGGGCATTCCAAATTGTTTCGGATCTCTCACTTAAAAAAGAAAATTAAATGCGGAAAGGAGGTTGAATCCGTAAAAAGGTGAAAGAAAAATAGGATGCATCAGGCTTAAAAAATCGTAAAATGACTAAACCGTAGTATCTAGCCTTTAGGAAAAATGTGCAAAGAAGGTAAATCATTCAAATAATTATACAACTAAAATTCGTTAAGCCGGCAATTTTAGGATTTTAGAGATGCCGGATTAATGGACTACTATTAATTAATGCAGCAAAAAGATTTTTTTCTCCGCTAATAAACGCATTGTAAAATGAAAAAATTGCATTTAGTACTTAAGAAATTTCGCAGGTATAGTTAACAAGTAAAGCTCATTAGTAAATAAATTTATCCATAGTTTACAGTGGCTTTGGAACGTCCGCTATGGAATACATCCTTTTTGGACGGGAAATCTTTTGTTTCGTATACATTTGTTTGGAATACGACTCAAGGTCGATGAGTAAGGACTAAGCGCACTACACATGTTACCTCTTTTGAGGCAATGCTACGCCTGCCCATGAGCATCAGTTCACCAGTTGCTACTACTCAGTAAACATTCGCGTTTTAACTTAAAATTTTCAAGTAGTATTGTGTTTTCTCGTATAAACATTTTGTAAATTCATGAAAAGTGAGTTTTAGCAAAGTTAATTAATGAGTCAAACAACGAAACTAATAGTAAGAATCACTATGGAAGTGAAAAAAGGAGACTCTTGAAAAGTGTGAAGATGGCTTGTATAGCCAGAACTTGCCTATTTTATATGGTATGCCGAGTACGATGGTGTCTACAATAGTGGACAACAATGATTGTATTAAATCGACTAAGCGAAGGGGGTGAAATCGATTACCAAGCAAAGATCAGAGATATTAAAGCATGTTGAAATACTAAACAGTGTTATGATGATAACAATAGGATTTTTTACAAGAACAGAATAATTATTTTTCCTTTATTTCTTAGTGGAAAAGTTTATTTGGTATGCATCCAGTTTACTATATGTCCAAGGGTCTGGAACGGATGAATGACGTATACCGAGGTACCAAGGTATATTAAATCAGCTTCTGCATTCAAGGTCGTCAATACTTGCCTATGCATGAAGTCTTTCCAATTCTAATAAAATAAAAGGAATTTCACAAAAACAGTACTTAGCGCTTCACAAGCCTCAACGTCATGTAATTTTGATTGAGTCTTCTTTGTCTTCATTTCTCGTTACCTGCGGATACAACAAACTACGATTACAGCGTCATCTCGTAGCTCTTCACAAGTGGTTTACTTTTTTCGATTTCAGTGCATTCAATAATTTTATTTCCTAAAAGAATGAGGAATACTTTATTCGAAGGAAAACTTTTAACTGTTTTCAATACTTCATAGTGGTTGGTCACTCGAACATAAATATTTTCGCCTTCCTCGATAAAATATTGCTTCATGATACGTTTCGTCAAGTTTATTGTAATGTTGCCTTGTTTCCAAGTAGTCTTTTACATTGATGTAAACTTGAAAGTCCTTTAACTGGAATTAAAATTTGGTAAATTTTGCACAAACGAATTCTTCCTATATTTAAGTTTTATACAACTTCTGAGGAATTATTAAAGTTTCATGTTTGCGTTTTAACCCCGTAACGTTGTTTAAGTTAATGTACATATATTCAGTAATTTAAAGTAATCGACCCTTGTTCAAAAGGTCGATTTTGCCTACAAATCTCATTTTTTTTTATTTCACATTTTTAAAGGCCACACTCTTAGCTACCAAAAAGAACTTTTCTTTTCTTGATATATTTATTAGAAGTGTAGATATACCAGACTTTCTGAGAGACGACAAACTGGAAATTTTTGTTTACCACAGTGGAAGTAAAAGTTAAAAGTTTAAGGGGCAAATTAAAAAGGCAGTTTTCGCCCTATTTTATGTTATTTGTTAACTAAATAATTCTAAGCATTTCAATTAGTCTGGGGAATCTGGCAAAGTATTTTTATTATGAATTGGCAGCATGAATAGTTGCGTATACATATGTCACGTAATGTTAATCTGAGAGCTTTAAATGAAATTTTTGATAAATCTTTTTTTTATGATTTATGTTCACAGAAACCATGATAACTCTATAAGTTCTTTATAGAACCACTTGAAATTTTGCATACAGAGTTTGTATATTATTATGCATGATGTAGACTAAGAGTTAAAAAATTAGCCTTACAGAATTTAAATTATGTAATTTTTTCTTCAATTGTATATGCAATTTTCAAAAATTCTGGTGTGTTCACTAACATATTTAGCCATACATTACAAGTGAATCAATATTTTCTACAGAGTTTGTACATTATTATGCTTGATGCGGCCTAAGAGTTAAAAAAATTAGCCTTACAGAATTTTAATTAGGTAATTTTTTCTTGAAAAGTGTATGAATTTTTTAAACATTTTTGTGTGTTTACTAACATATTTAGCCATACGTTACTAGTGAATCAATAGTTTTCCATTATTCTACTTCACTGTATGCTTATGGTTAATATACATAAAATAAAGTCAAAAATATGTTTTAATCATCATTATTTTCTTGGCAGTGAGGGTTGACGCTTTTGTTAGCTCCGATGTAAACTTTCCAGTTTTTGTTTGAATTTCTAAAAAAAATGAATTTTTTATCACTTTTCTAATCATTATATTTAAGTGTGAATGCAATCCAATAAAAAATCTCATAAATTCAGAAACATAACAAATATTTTGAAAAACGCCTTTTGAACGAGGTCGGTTACCAAGTGAATATTATATACACATTCACTCAATACAAACTACTGCCACATTTTAAAAATATTTCTATTTTAACGATCCCCTCGCCCGAATAACTGAAGAGACTGAGTTTGAAAATGATTCAGAGAACAGATTTGAATGTAAACTTACGTTCCGTCATTTAATAAATTCTTAAAAAAAAAAAAAAAAAAAAAAAAAAAAAAATATGCACCATGTAAGCAATAGCTAAGAAGTATCGAAAAAGAAAAATTATTATATAGCAAATGTTATAACTTCGGTAATTTGTATTGTATGACGACGGTTTTTTTTTATTCGTATCTGAATTTATTTTAATTTGACTGAGAAAAGAATTTTCCTTTGTCACTTTTTGATTTGGAGACCGTATAAAAATTTTAAACTGCTCATATTTTTACTGAAAAGTTATTACTTAAAATATCTAACTGGCTGCAGTCTGAAAGTCCACCTCATTTGGCCCATTTTTTTAAACTAGAATTTTGTGTCTACGACATGTCATTCAAGTGATATTTAGTCATGTAATGTTTTCGAAACCCTTTGATATTTCAGATTTTTTAGAAATACATTGCAGTTAAGAGAAAAAAAAATGTTAATAAAATATACTGAGGCTCCTTTAGTTTTGCTTTAGGATAGGCATTCACTGATTCAGTGATTGCGATTGAAAAATAAAAAAATAAAATAAAATAAAAGTCTCTTAAAAGTCACCTCCGTCTTCCTTGGTCTCTTGCAAGTACTGAAAGACCGACTTTATTGGTGGAGTAATTTGTTTCTTACTTATAATTTGGGTTCAGTTTAGCTTTACTGTATCATCAGCTCTGCGGGAAATGCCTTCCTGCTAAGAATTCTTGCTGCGAAGATAATTAAGAATCAGCAGATCAGTGAGAGTACATGTGAGTGTGCATGAGAATTGTTTCGCAAAGCTTCTTCTTCGTATTTTTTTTTTGTAAGCTTGGGGATGTAAATCTAATGTAGCACAAAAGAGATGTTAAGAAACGTAATTAAAAAAATGCCAGAACCTTTCATATAGCATGTTTTCGGAATTGCACATGCATTAACATAAAAAATAATATAGTTTTCAATGTAGTACTTGTTTTACCAAGCATTTTAAACTTTCGAATCGCATTAAATGCATTTAACATAAGAATCATTTTACGGATACCTTTAAGCTCTGAAAATAAAAGATACGAATGAAATAATACGAAAGTTCGTTGGGATATTACTAAGCAGATTATTGCAATTATGAAGACTAACCGTAAATTTTATCTTTTGACTCTGCTTAATGGCGCCGCCAACTAACTTTTAACTTTTAACCATTGACTGGCCAGCTGGTCCACTGTAGGTACATTTAGGTGCATATCAGCTTAAGTAGCCCAGTTGATGGAATTATCTAACTCAGGCCCATAACCAACTATTCTCGTGTGCAAAATTAAGATAATTTGTATATTATGTCGAATTTCCGAAAAACATGTAGAGAAATTAGGATTTTTGATGAATCGGAAGACATGAAAACAGAACAATGCCCTCGCTGAGACTCGAACCGCGGACCTCTCGAATATGCGCCGAGTGTGCTGACCATTGCACCACGAAGGCATGCTAAGAAGGCGGGAGAAATACCTTACATACTCCCCCTTTCAAAGGGCGACTGGGGATTAGGGGACCCAATCGCCAAATCCTGATGGGGAAGAATCATCATCCACAACCTTTTTTAGTTCGGGCGCCCTAAAAAAAAGTGGCCAAATTCTCTTAAGAAATATGATAAAGCTTATGAAAATCTAGGAAGCGAAGTAATTTCGTAGAATATTTAAAAACTCTTTATCATGCATTGTATTAGATTATTCTGTATCAACGTCATGTAAATATAATTTAATGATATGCGTGTATATATATTACATACATACATACACACACATACTTACATATAACACACGCATTTATTGATAAGTTCCGAATTAAAAATAATTATAGGTTTGCATGGCACTAGAAAATTAAGCAAAATGAAGCGACCCGCAATGTAGTATTTGTAATGTGAAAAATGATCCTTAGATGCGAAAAGGCCATTTTAGTTAAGACTACTTCTCAGATAATTATATACGTCGTATTCATATAGCACAGCTTTCAGAAAGGGGAAAAAAACTTAATATTTACAATACAAATTCATTGATGTAACAAACATGTGTCCTAGTCCTACGCCTTTAAAAAGCTGTATTTAACCTACAGTTTGTCTTTCAATAATCCTTTTTCATAGTACAAAATTGCATCCATTCAAAGAATTCAGTTTTTTTAATATTTTCCTCTATATAAAGCTGAATGCAAAGAATTGAGAATTTACGTTTTCCCACAACTCCGAAGCTCGCAGTCCCCCTTTTTGTAGCGTCCCCATGTTTCTCCTTCTTTATACTGTATTTTCCAGCCTATAACGCTCACTGGTGTATAACGCGCGTCTATAATTTCAAGCTACATTTTTTAATTTTTAACTATATTCGCCGTATAACGCGCACCCTATTCTTCACGAAGAAACCTAAAAGATGCATATGCAATGCTCTTATCTTTTGAGGTCTTTCAAACAATGGTAAACCGCACTGATAGGCGATAAGGGGAACAAACAGTATGTGTGTGCCTTAAATGCTTGAAGGAGTAAATATTCCAGCAGAGAGGGTGGATTGTATTCACTGCAAGATTCCAAAAGAATGTTATTGTAGAGCACTTGGAACCTGAACGAAATCGTAGAATTAGCAGTTAAATGTTTTCTGTTTCTGCAGTCATTTGAAGCCGTGATTTTGAAGTGAAAATCGAAGGCTTTAGTAAATCGCATTTGCTTTAGTTAAAATACAGTTGATCTAGTGCTCCTTTTAGTAGTAAATTTAGCTTCCGCGAAAAGAAACACAGTGCTGGTTTCAAATGCAAAGCCATTCATTTTGCGAAAGAAAAAGGAAATCGTGCTGCAGTAAGGATGTTGGTGTTGGTGAGAGAAGGAACGGATGATGATTATTTATTTATGAATCAAAATAACAATGATGGTGAAGATGAAACAAAATTCGATGATACGCCTGAAGATATAACGGTAATATATCCGGCGTATAACGCGCACCCGTAAATTTCGGTCCTATTTTTTATATTAAAAGTGCGCATTATACAAGGGGATATACGGTAACTTATGACTGGACAGCAAATGATCAGTTTTCGTAATTTTTCCGATCAGTAATTAGAAGACGAGGGGAGTAAATACAAGATACACAGGCATGAAGTAAAAATTTTTAAATAGAAAAGTTCTATGAAATGAAATATTTCACATAATGCGCGGAAAGCTCGGTTTTTTTTTTTTACAACAGTAGATAACCATTTTGCTTTCGCACATCATAAGCAACCGTCGAATACAGTACGCACTGTTCCTTCACTACGACATACGCAATACTCTCCGAGTAAACTGTAGTTGATATTATTCCAAATTTTCAAATGCGGCTGTACAGAACGTACAAGACATTTAATGAATACTTATTTCAAACTGATTCTCTTTTCAAAAATTCTCCTTTTTATACAAGTTGAAACGTATGAGGCGGCAGACTCGGATTGGGGGGGGGCAAACAAAGTAATGTACGTCGAGAGCATACAACAGACAGTTAACGTGGACTATGTGTCTAAGAAATGAAGTAAGGCATTTTGATTTTTTGCAGCCAGTCGGCAGTTTAGGTTTTAAAAATAGATTTATTATTTTTATAATTTTTTAAAGTTTTTCAAGTTTCGACGGTTTTTTTCTTCTCTCATTTTCTTTTAATATGCCTGCTTCCAATATTCCTCACCATATTTAGCGAGATGCAACCATTTAGTTAGCGCTCGCATCCGCGACGCGGCCCCAAAACTGTTGAGTCAATTTCTAGTTTTTCCGATTAAGGCAAGTTATACTGTATATTATTTAGAGTAAAAAAAATCACGAGAGCGTCTAGAAAAAACTCTCAGGAGCAGCATATAGGCAGAATATAGGAAAAGAGCGAAAGATAGGAACGAACAGAGAAAACAAATTGCAGCTAAAATGAAAAAGTGGCTTCATGGAAAAGGCGAACAGTCAAACCCTGCCGCACCTTCCAATGATGCCGAGATTCTAAAGAACATTGATATTTCTTTCAATTTGCATGCCCAAGATGGAGAATCTTCATCTATCATCCTCAGACTACATTTCAGCAACTGAGAGAACAACCTTCTTCATCGACCTCAAACCACATCTAGAGGACATGAAATTAGGATATAAAGAATCTTATTCAGGTGCGGGCGGGCAGCAGAAAGAAGAGTTAAAAACGTTTGATTTGTCGGACCCAAGCAGTTGGCCAATCACAGAAAAAATGAACGATGAGCAACGATCTTTCTTAATCAGAGCTCTATTATTAGCCGAAAAGAATCCAGAAAACTTTGATTTTAGGTCCACTGAACGTGATGGCAGACATTTGACATTTACGACATGTTACAGGACATCTGCTACATGTCGTAAAAAATTTTGAATTTATTATCAATCTGACAGTTTGGGCTAATATCCTTCGAGAAATCAATCGAATAAATATTGAAATTCAAAAGGAATATATTATTCTTGCGCGTTCCTTCGCATTAATGGAAGTTGACCAAAACTGCAAAAAATGGGAGAAATTCCTATGGAATATTGGATAGAAGAATTTAAAACAGTAAAATTGAAGGTGAACCTATTCTGACAAATAAACGAATTCTAAAGCGCAAAAAGCAATTTGATGCACTGTGCGAGGACGAATCATGAACATTTTATCCTGTTCCGCTATTTTCTAATGCAATAAAAATTGTATTTGATCGAATCTTATCAGAAATTAAAACGAGGGTAAACAGCGTTACTAAACTAAATTCAAATTTCGCTTTTCTCAATGGTCATGAAACATTGAATATGTCAACCGAAGAACTGAAGAGAATGGAGCAGCATTGAATATGTCAACCGAAGAACTGAAGAGAATGGAGCAGCTCTTGCACGAAAATATGAGCGAGATCTAAACGCATTTGAGTTCTGCCAGGAACTTGCCGTTTTTAAAGAACAAGCCCTAATGTTATTCGGCGACATAAAAAAGGCTAGCGCATTCTATCTCTTGCAACAGATCTACACCTATGATTTGCAGGATGCATTTTGCAATATTTGTATTACGCTGCGGATTTACTCTACGCTTTCAACTACATCCGCAAGCTGTGAGCGAAGTTTCAGCAAATTAAAACTTATTAAAAACTTATTAAAATTATTAAATTAGTTAGCCGAGTTACCAGCGGCTGAGCGGTAAAGTCTGAACACTTTTACTTCGGTCGGGGGTTAGAATCCTGGCAAATTAGCTGGCTCCATGGGTGTTCCGTCGTTTCGCTTATGCGTAACTTTCATACGAGCCAAGTACTCTTAGAAAGTCCTCAATAAAGGCATCTCTCCCCTTAGGCACATAGCCTTTTTATGCTTTGCCGTAAGTAAAGAAACTAAACCATTTGTAATCTACATTTCTTTTATAAAAAAATGGCATATAAAGAATTTACTGTAAAATAGATTTTACATTTTATCTCAAATCGCGTCTAAGTTTATTAAAAAATTAAAATTTGTTAGAGAAACTTAAAGGAAGACGGGTGAGGGCGGCAGTTTTAAGCTTTTGCCCCACCTAGGAAAAAGGCTGAATCCGGGGTTGTTAGGCGGTTGCTTTTTTACTTCAAGATCAATCCATTTTCGAACAGCTCCCCATAACAATCAAATTCCCCGTGTAGAGCGCGGGACACTCGTTGGGATAACCTATACCTTCTACCCTTTCTTCTTTTAGTAACGCTTATCAGCTCAATCTATATTTTTATAGCTCTAAAACCGTCCATAGCTTCATATCTCTAGCAATGTATTTACAAGAAATACACAGTGTGGCCAAAATAAAACTGCCCTTGAAAAGTATTTTCGGAATTTCCGCGAAAACGTGCTCTAAACGGCAAAGAGCATTAGAAAGTGAAATAGACGTTATTTTTTAATCATACAAAATAGTGCTAACGATAAAACAACCCGTGTTCATTGTTAAGTGTTATGCTAAGCATAGTTCGTCAAAAACGAGTACTGAGCTCTTTGCTCAAGATTTTAAGAATGGAAGTGTCTTCGCGAAACCTCCTGCAAAATTTGCAAAGGGAAGTTTAGTGACAAAATAGCACGAAATTAGATTCTGCAGCGAATGGCAGTTCTATTCATTAACAAGGGTAAATTCAGTGTCAGACATATTTTCGAACCAGTTTTTTTAGGCTACCAAGTATAATTGAAATGTTTTCACGGGCTGTGTAATTTCTTGCGAAATGCTTGCGGCTCGCAGGCGTACAGTTTGAGGCCATTGACTTAAATAACTTTTTCTCGAATTCTTGCAAACCCTGCAAAGGAGAGGGTAATTAAAAGTTTTGATTTGGATTTTGAAATAGGTCTGATTTTCAGTTCAGTGCGTGAATTCAAATGGAAAGTTGCTTAAAGTTATTCAAACACGAAAAATAATCTAACAATTATAATAGAAATTTTAAGATGTGTAAGGTTCATCCTAAGTTTATTAACAGTTATTTTAAGTTATGATTCTTTCCTATTTATTCTAATTTGAGCTTACAGTTACCTGCCAGAATGTGATTTCAGAAACTCAGTGAAGGCAAATGAGTAAGAGTAATATTTAAGTCAATGTTTCGCCGACTTCGAGAGAGAGTCTGGTTTTCCGGACTAGCGAGCTTTTTCCATTTGGCTACATTCTCTCTTAGCTACTACGCTCGGCCATACTTTAGGCCCTTGCTTGGCTTCGCCAATTGAATTTATATTTAGGGGCCACCTACTTAGAATTCTGATAGCTTCGGCTATATCTTTCAGATAGCCTTAGATAAGCTTAGTTTAGTTTAATTTCATAATTATTTAAGTTCAAGCCCAAGTGAAGGCTTTTTGTAAGTTCCGAGTTAGGAACTGATTGCAACTCTTCTAAGAAATAAAGGGTAGTTAACCCTTCTTAAGTCTTACGTGTTTATTCACACACTTAAGAGATTATTCGCTTGTCAGTATTTGTGGGGTTCTGAGACTGAACTTTGGAATTAAATAAGTAGTACTCCACATTTGGCGCCCGAAGTTGTTCTTAACGAACCATGCCTCTAAGTACTGAAGATTTCTGGTTGAACCCTCCCACCTTTCAGTTCCCTCAGACACAACCAAACCCCATGGAGGGATTTGGAGTTATCGTGGAAACGATGAGAGCGGCAATGAAACCAACAGTAACTTTTGATGGAAGAGGATCCGTAATGAACTTCCTGGAGCAGCTGGATCTACACTTCACGTTAAATCCTGTCAACCAGCCGCAAAGAATTATCATCGCTACGACGAATTTAAAAGGTCAAGCCATCAGCTGATACAAGAATATCGGTAAGAGATTGTTGGGGGATCCAGGATCTGAAACATATACGTGGGAAAATTTAAAATTTTCTATCAAAAGCATCCCCAGTTGTAAGAGACCGCACAAGACTGGAATCTTAATTATTTAGTAAATATGAAACTTAACTTTTACGAACTAACAGATTTCATCTTAAAAAAGATTCATATTGTCAAATTATTATATGGGAAAAAGGCCGACAATGAAGTCATCGAAATAATTTTGCCACGGTTGCTTTCATCAATTCAGGACTTTCTTGAAGTTAGAAATCCGCAGACGCTGGAAACCTTATTCGAACTAGCTGTCAAATTTCAGAGTAGGCGAACGGCCGAAAACGCGCGTCAGAACAATTTTAGGCCCAGACGATGGCCAGACGAAGATTTCACGCCCAGACGAAACCTCATGGTCAGCAGAATTACTATCGGCAAGAGGGAAAGTAGCAAAACCAGATAAGAGGAAAGCCGGTCAGACCAAAGCGTGGGGAAATAAAAAGCAGTTGGACCAAGGGGTTGAAAAGAAAAATTTAAACTAGTCACTGTGAACAGAAGTAGGGTGAAGTAACCGTGTGAGATGATAAATCTCTCAGAAATCAAACTGAATACGGTGGTCGTACAAAATTTGGCCTTGCCAGAAATCCAGATGCTACTAAACGACGTCCCTACAACCGCCTTACTGGATACTGGGGCTCAATGCAGCTCTCTGTCGCAGGATTTTTTTAAAAAACATTTTCGTCGTTATAGACTGTTTAAGACAACGAGACAACGCGTGATTGCTGCCCAAGGCAAACAGTGTGTCTGCTTGGGAAAAGTGGGGCTGCATGATCAGATAAAAAATAAGACGCAAAAAATTAGTTTTCTTGTAGTAAAAATTTTATTAACCGCAATCATATTGACGGATGATTTCTTAAGCTCAGCTAACGCAAAATTTAATTTTAAGGATTCTACCTTACAGCTCAAGATGGACAAAATTCAAGAAGAAAAACCGCAGTCCCGGAGGTGAATCTAAGTGACCTCGAAAAAGAAGAAACAAAACAAAATTCAAGAATTGTTAAGAACTTTTTCTCAATTATTCGATGAAAAACCTGGCTTCTGCCAGATTGTTTCTCATAGCATCGACACTGGTAGTGAGTACCCAGTTCGTTCAAAACCATACAGCTGTGATCGGGTGAAGGAAGACATTCTCGAGCAACACATTAAGAAAATGTTTCAGGATAAGATAATTATGCCAGGTACCAGCCCCTATGCTGGTCCTGTAGTTTTATGTAGAAAGAAGAATGGACTGCCATCCGCAGATATGAACGCATGGAAATTTGCTACTAATTGCCGAAAATTAAATAGCATAACGAAATACCCCACATACACCCTCTCAATAAAAGATGAAATTATAGGGAAAATTCGGTCAACTAAATATATGACAACCTTAGACCTGACGTCAGGCTGTTTTCAAATTGCAGTAAAACCTGAGGATGTCGAAGAAACAGCTTTTATTACGTATGCCTTTTTGAGAATGCCGTTTGGCTTCAGCGGAGCTTCGGCTACATTTCAAAAAGTTATGGATATTGTTTTAAGGCCAGTCTTGGAAAAAAGTACTGTCATCTATCTCAATGATATTATTGTGATACGCCAAACCCTAGAGGAACACATTAAGCATTTAGAGGAAGTTTTTACATTATTAAAGGAAGCGGGCCTCAAAATTAATCCTAAAAAGTGCAAATTTGCCGCCAAGGAATTGACGCACCTCGGCATTAAAATCTGGAAAAATGGTATCGAAGCTGACAATTCGAAAATTTTAGCAATCAAAAGTTATCCACCGCCAAATACGGCTAAGAAGTTATCGTCCTTCCTGGGCATGTGTTCCTATTATAGAGTATTCATTAAAGATTTCGCAAAGATAGTTGAACCCTTGTTGGTGCTTAAACGAAATAAGACTAGGTTCACATGGACAGCGGAGGCGAACACGGCGTTTGAGGAATTGCAACACGTCTTAATTAACACTCCTGTTCTTAAATTCCCGGAAGGGGATCAAAATTTGGAAATTGCAGCAGACGCATCAGACTACGTAGTTGGCACAGTTCTTTCCCAAAATGGGCAGCCAATACTTTTTTTTAGCAAGACGCTTAATCAAACTCAACGAAATTATACCTCAGCTGAGCGAGAAACCCTCGCGGTCCTATTAGCAGTGCAAAAATTTCGTGTGTACTTTGGAAGTGCTCCAATAACTGTGTATTCAGATCACGCGGCAGTTGGTCACCTATACTCCGGTAAAAAGCTTTCGCCCCGGCTCATACGTTGGACACTAAAGATGCTAGTAATAGATGCTTTAATAATAAAACACACGCCGGAGAAAGAAAATGTAGTTGCAGAAGCACTATCAAGAATAAAGATCGATGAAGACGGAAATACAATTAAATTTACGTTGCTAACTGAGAAAATAATTGAATCCCGGGAAGCAATAATTGCCGAATTAAAAAGAGACCCAGACTTTAACGATATTTACGCTTATCTGGAAAATCTCGAAAATTTTGAACATGTAGACTTGACGGCTATTCGCAATAGGGCGGCCCATTATGAAGTTATTGATAAATTGCTCTTTTACACGAAAACAACCAACGATAATCAAGAACTGCGATCGGTAGTCCCAATGAGTCTACGCTTAAGTATTCTAGAAGAGATCCATGATTCTAAATTAGGAGGCCATGTTGGTGTTAAGAAAACCCTCCAAAGGGTCCGCGGAACGGTGCATTTTCCGCAGTTATACAAAGTTATGACGGCATACGTCAGGTTATGTCACTTGTGTCAATTAATTAACGAAGTTAATTACAACCCGGCCGGGTACTTAAATAGCAAAAAAAAAAACACTTGTGAACCCAAATGAATTGTTTGGCATTGATTTGCTTGGTCCCTATCCTAGAACAAAGATTAATAAAAACAGATGCTTCTTAACCATCGTGGATCATTTTTCAAAATGGGTGGAAATAGTTCCCCTTAAACGGGCTTCAGCAGAAATAGTAGCAGATTCGTTTCTAAATAAATATATTTTAAAATACGGGGCCCCAGTAAAAATAATATCAGATAATGGTAGGCAATTCGTAAGCAATTTATTTGAAAACCTCTGCACAGGCCTTGGCATACGCCATCTAAAAATGGTACTTTATAGTCCGCAATCAAATATTGCGAAACGCGTAAATAAAAATATAGTTAAAATCATTCGAGGATACGTTAAGAATTATCATGACCTTTGAGACAGCTGTGTCAATGAATTAGGCTTTGCCTTGACAACAGCAAAAACGTGATACCACACAAAAATCCCCGCAGAATTATTCCTAGGGAGAAAACTTTTAACGCCACTGTATAAGCTATTTTTACTTCAACAAAGACAGGAAGAGTTTAAATTGAAAGATATACAGAAAATTATTAATGAGGCCATCAAAAATTCTGATGCGGCAAGGTCGAAACAGAAAATATATTATGATAGGAAGAGAAGCGTGGTAGAATATACGATAGGCCAGAAAGTGCTAAAATTAAAACATTCTTTATCATCTGCACCCGAAAATAGGGTAGCCAAATTTGAGCCCAGATTTAAAGGGCCGTTCATTATCGAGAAAATTAAATTTTCTACGGTTTTCTTAAAGGCGGAAAATGGAAAGCAAGCAATGGCTAACATGGACCAGCTGAAACCGTACTATAATCGTATGGATTTTCTAGTCTTAAAAGATTTATTGCAGGTTCCTGGGAGCGTGCCAGGAATGTTGATTTCGCCGTAGCCTCGCAGGGATCCCCCGGCAGCAAAAAGAAAACATCCGAAGAATACTGAAGAAAGGACCATGAAACGAACGCAACAGCAGCCACAAAGTTCAGGCTCAGCGAGAGTGAAGAGAACGAAACAGACAAAAGTTCCCCTTCAACAGAAGCCAGCGCCGATGGAAAAACGGAAAACGCTCATGGAGAATAATCAAAGAAAACGTCCAACTCCAGAACTGAAGCCAACTTCCTCGAAGGAAACCACAGGAATATGGCAGCCAAGATCTACGAAAAGAAAACGACTGGACGAGGCAAGATTCATTCCTTTTCAGGAAACCAAGAAAACCAAGAAAAGAGCGAAAGATTCCGAGGGAAGATCCGGATACTACAAGGCAAAGAGGAAGCCAGAGTTCCAGAACCCTCAACCAACGAGAAAAGCAGGCCAATTGAACGCCCGAGGAACGAAGAGAAAGGAAGTGCCAGAAGGGAATACCAGTTGCCCGAGAAGACTGAGAATCCAAAGTTTAAGATCTTCCTAATGGCAAAAATTCTGAGAAAAAAGGAATGGAGGAGAATAGAAACAAAAAAAGATGAGGGAAAAGTTTTCTTGTTTTCTATTTTGTATTGAAAGTTCGATTTCTGCCATGTGTTTAAAGTTGCTAAATACTGTTTAAAGCAAGATTTTTGAATTCGCAAGTTGGCGAGAATTTATTTTGTACATACCTTTCTTTTAAGAATTCTCAAGTTACGAGAAACTAATTTGTGAATATGTTTAGTCGAAAGACTTTAAGTGTGTTAACTTAAAGAAAGATTGTAGCAAAACCTTGTAAATTTTGTATAACAACTATAACGAATGCTGTAAAATGAATTTTAAACTATTCCATGTTAAAATGTTCTATTGAATGTAGAAATGCTAATGTCCGCTTTTAAACTACTGTAAAAGTTAAACTTGTACAAATGTAAGTTTTTGGTCAAAAATGACTTTAAATACTTTGTATAAGAAATGAAATGAATGAAAGTATAGATTGAATGTCTTTAAAGTTAGGCTCTCCAGGCTTTACTTAAGAATTTTAAATTAAGCTCCTGTGTTAGTACATTAGAACTAGCTTTGTGTTTAAGGAGTCTTCTGAGGTCTCGAATGTCTAGTTTCCAACAAATCGTAGCGGTTGGATAGTGGTAGTGTATCTTCGTGGAAAACAACATTAAAAAGCTCGTTTCACTCAAAACAATTTCTGGAGAGCGGGGGAAGAAGATTTAAGGTTTGGTGTGAATGAAAGTGTTTGAGGGCCAAAAATAATTTTAATAATAGGATAAAGGTAGCAAAATAAAATGACTTATGAAAAAATTTGACTAACATAGTTTCCTTCCAGATAATTTGTGAAAGGACCAAGACGGTGTAAACAGAGAAGCAGATGTTTGTCCAAGTCAATTTGTAAAATGTGAATGTAAAATTCTTAGTTTTAGTATAGCTTTAGGTATTGTGTAAAGTTGGCCCTAAACAAGAAACGTGTTAATGGTGAATTCAAGATAGCATACTTGCTACAAGTTTAAAACTTTAAAAAAAATTGTTGAAAAAGAGTTTTGTAGAATTTACACTCTTAAATAAGGTCGTTTTGAGACCTTATTCTTCGAGTAGTTAAATTCTGGCAGGGAAAGATGTAAGGTTTATCCTAAGTTTATTAACAGTTAAGTTATGATTCTTTCCTATTTATTCTAATTTGAGCTTACAATTTCCTGCCAGAATGTAACTTCAGCAACGCAGTGAATGCAAATGAGTAAGAGTACTATTTAAGTCGATGTTTCGCCAACTTCGAGAGAGAGTCTGATTTTCCTGTCTAGCGCGCGTTTGCCATTTGGCTACATTCTCTCTTGGCTACTAAGCTCGGCCATACTTTAGGCCCTTGCTTGGCTTCGCCGATTTAATTAATATTTAGGGCCCAACTATTTAGAATTCTTATAGCTTCGGCTATATCTTTCAGATAGCTTTAGTTAAGCTTAGTTTAGTTTAATTTCATTTATTTTCATTTATTTAAGCTCAAGCCCAAGTGGAGGCTTTTTGTAAGTTCCGAGTTAGGAAGTTAGGAACTGATTGTAACTATTCTGAAAAATAAAGGATAGTTAACCCTTCTTATGTCCTACGTGTTTATTCACTCAATTATTCTCTTGTTAGTGTTTGTAGGGTTCTGAGATTGAACATTGGAATTAAATAAGTAATACCCCACAGATGTAATAAAAAATACATGAAATTCAGTGATTTATTTCAACATTCGCGGGAAAGTTTAACACGCATGAAATCTAACAATGTCAGGACTTAGTATTCTGTGTGTATTCTTTGAGAACATGGTAAATTCTGTAAAGGGTTCTTAACCTAAAGTTTTCAGTCCTGAACTGGAACAGGGAGCGGAAGGTACGCTATGTTCTGATGTAACTGCTGGGCTGGATAATAACTGCCCGTGAAGGGATTTGAAATCCTCTTTTATTCAATCACTATTATTTACAAACCTCCCAATTCGGGAGATATACAGAAAGTAAAAGACCACACTTGGGTCGAAGTTAACACTCAAATAATACTTAACACTAAACCTAAAATAGAAATTAAATCAAACTTTGCTTCGCAGAGCAATTCGCGGAGATTGGCCTCTACCGAAAAGGGTGCGTAGCAAGATATACTAAATACTAACGCACTTTAACTTGTTTTACAATGCAATCACGTAGTAAGCACTATGGCTTATAAATTTAAACTGCTAGCTGTTCAGGCGAACCTTGAGCGGCGTGACCGTGATCTGAGACTAAGCTCTCACATACCGATAGGTTTCTACCTCTGGCTTAAATAGTACTTGGCTGTACTTCAAAATTAGCATAAGCTGAAACACGCGCTTCTTCTGACGGGAAGTTGAAGCAGAGAGGAGATAGACAGATTTAACTTAAAATAAAACTTGGTTAGTTTAACTAAAACCTTACATACTTCCCGCCAGAATTGCGATAGTTAAACTACTTTGGTCCAAACGGACCATGCTGAAACTCGCAATTCTAAAATAGTCAAAATTTAACTGTTCTAAAGTTAGGCCAACTCTTACAAGGCAATATCTGTTTGTGAAACAAGTTTACAGATGAAATACTCTTGAACAACAGTCTTCAACATTTCTCTTAATACGTCTTATTCTTGCAATAAGTCTTACTCCTTCCAGCAAAATCTGGAAGGAAAACAACTTTAGTACAACATCATAAGAGAGTAATTCTAGGTGGTACAAATCCTTATTTTTACCTGTGTAAATTCGCACACACACATTATCATTCAAGCACAATTAAATTCTTCCCCAAATGCTCTCTCACCGGTGTTGGATGCAAAGCAAACCGCCCTTGCTGGTTTTCTGTGTTCGGGGGTGTTCAACTCTTCCACCTACGATTGACTAACATTAGTTAGAACTTGACATACGAGACCTGAAAAAAACGCCCTATAACCAGCTAATCCTAAGGTTCTCACTAGCTTTATGTCTAACACTTTAAGTGTATTTGGTGGAGAGCCTAATTAACACTTGCATTCTAAAATAGTGAATCTTTAACTTTTCATGCATACAAATTCGCAGTTTGCACACAACATTCACATTAATATTGCACTTAACGTGCATTGCTAGCATAATATTATTTGTTACATTTCATAACACATTAACAATTTCACAGCAATCCTGAAATGCAAATAGAAGTTAAATTTCTAAGCTTACAGAAATATAGGTTAAATTTCTAAGCTTACAGCAAGTGCTTCCTATTCCTTTCTCAAGGTACTTTCTTGAAATATCAAATTACATTGAATTAATAGTCTACAGACTAAATCGTGTTTTTCAATTTTCCGAATTTTCATTCTAGACATTTTACAAGTCTTTAGACAAAGCGTCGTACAAAATCATTTAGTTAACATATTCTTTTCAGCAATTCATTGCTTTTACAGAATTAATCTATTTACAAAATTAAGTAATTTTAAATCTTTAAGAATTACAATTTCTTTTAACAAAACATTTTACTTTCCATATGAGAACTTATCGCTCACTTGGCGTAAAAGTCAACCTCGCTTGAGGTAAAATCAGTCCTGCAACTTGCAGTATACTCAAAAATTAACTAAACTTTTGAATACGAAATTGTACTTATCTTATTATGATCGTCCATCCTTTTCTTGGCCCAATCTTTAAAACTTGAGTAAGTTGTGGCCTGGTTCAGTTTCCTCGTTTTTCGTTGTTCTTTCGGAGCCTGCTCGTCTCTTTTTCTTTTGAAATTCCGTCGTTGTATCCTCGGCAATTTCCTTTGTAGAGGAGGTTGCTCCGCTGGACGTTTGGTGGACTGGGCCCTTCTCTCCTGGGCCCTTGCTCGTTGCTTGTCCTGGTTCCTGCTGTATTCGGGAAGTTGATTCTCAGGCTGCAATCGACGTTTCTTGCTTCTCAGGCACCTGTCCGATGATTCCACAGTTCTTTTGGATACATTGGGCTTCCCTTGCCCATTCTGCTTTCTTCTCTTGGTGCGCTCGTAATTCCGTTCGTAGATTTGTTCACCTGCATCGTGAGACTTTCTTTTGAAACCACCTTTTTGGTTCTTATTTCTTTGTTGGGGGGGAGCTTTCTTCTTCTGACATTTCGATGCCGTTGTAGCTGGTTCCTGCTGTTTTTGCTGACGTATATCTTCCTGGCTAGTCGATTGCCTCGGATCCTGAAACGAATCTTTAAATACAGCCATTTTGCTGCGATTATAGAACGGTTTTATTTGGTCCACATTCGCTTTGAGCGTTTGACCATCATTTCTTTTTAATATAACCACTGCCCCCGTAATTTGTTCAATTGTGAACGGGCCTTCAAAACGCGGAAAAAATTTCCCCACCTTTTCCTCTGGGGCATTTGACAAGTTGTGTTTAATCTTCAACACTTCATCTCCCACATTGTACTTGACCTCTCTTCTTTTTAGGTCATAGTACAATTTCTGTTTTCTTTGGGCCATTTCTATATTTTCCGTCGCTTCCCGTATTAACTTTTGTATATCACTCATTTTAAATTCTTCTGCCCTTTCCTGTACAAAGAACAGTTTATCTAGGGGGGTCAAGATCTTTCTTCCTAAGAAGAGTTCAGCGGGTGTTTTTTGTGTAGTATCGTGTTTGGCGGTCCTAAGGGCAAATGCAAATTCATTTATATGGCTATCCCAGGTAGAGTGATAGTTTTTCACATAACTACGAATTATTTTCACTACATTTCTATTCACCCGTTCCGCTATGTTTGACTGCGGACGATACGGGACCATCTTTAGATGACGTATGCCCAGTTTTGCACACATTTCCTCAAACATTTTACTAACAAACTGAGGACCATTGTCTGAAATAACTTTTAGGGGCGCCCCGTATTTTAAAATATACTTATTTAGAATTGAATCTACTACAATTTTTGCAGACGCGCGTTTTAACGGAATTAACTCTAACCATTTGCTAAAATGATCCACTATAACTAAAAGATATCGGCTTTTATTAACTTTACTTCGAGGGTAAGGTCCAAGTAAATCGATGCCTATTATTTGATTTGGGAATTCTGATTTAATACTATTTAGGAACCCGGCCGGGCGGAAATTAACATAATTATTTAATTGACATGTTGGGCACGACTGGACATACGCCCTAGTAAACTTTTGCAGTTCTGGAAAGAAAACTGCCTCGCGAACTCTCTGAACAGTTTTTCTTATACCTAAATGAGCCGAAATGGCACAATCATGCAACTCTTCTAATACATTCAACCTCATGCTAGCTGGGATAACCGGTCTATATTCATGATTCTCATTAGTAGCTTTCGTATAGAATAACAGTCCGTCAATTAATTCGTAATTTTCGGCCCTATTTCTTATCGGCACAATATCCGGATGATTGAAATTCTCAGGGTCGGCCAAATAATTGTATATATTTTTGAACTCCGGATCTTTTTTGAGTTCGGCTATTACTGTTTCACGAGAATCTAATACTTTGGATGTTAACATGGCTATCTTAATTACACTTCCATTTTCATCTAAGTTAATTCTGCTTAAAGCATCTGCCACAACATTTTCTTTTCCCGGCGTATGTTTAATTATTAGGTTATATTCCTGTAATTTGAGAGCCCACCTTATTAATCTGGGTGATAAATTTTTTCCAGAATAGAGTCTAGTGACCGCCGCGTGGTCGGTATATACAGTTACTGGAGAACTTCCAAAGAACACACGAAATTTCTGTACTGATGCTAACACTGCGAGAGTTTCTCTCTCTGTTGCGGAATAGTTTCTTTGGGTTTCATTTAATGTTCGGCTGAAAAAAGCCACGGGCTGACCATTTTGGGAAAGCACTGCACCAATCGCGAAATCTGAAGCGTCCGCTGAAATCTCTAATCCCTTATCCCCTTCTGGAAATTTTAAGACGGGAGCTTGAGTCAATGCGTCTTTCAATTTTTGAAACGCCAAGTTGGCTTCTGCTGACCACGAAAACCTAGCTTTTTTTCTTTTCAACTTTAGCAGTGGCTCAGCTATTTTTGCAAAGTCTTTAATGAAAGCCCGGTAATATGAACACATCCCGAGAAACGACGATAATTTCTTCGCTGTTTTAGGAACAGGATAATTTCTAATGGCTACTATTTTTGACTGATCCGTTTCGATTCCCTTTTGGGAAATTTTAAATCCTAAATAACGTAACTCTTTTGCGGCAAATTTACATTTAGACGCATTTATCTTTAAACCAGCTTCGTTTAACAATGAAAATACTTTTCTTAAATCTTGTAAGTGTTGTTCTAGACTACTACTCGTAATTATAATATCGTCTAAATATATGAAAGTGCTTTTACCAAGGACTGGTCTTAAGACGATGTCCATACATCTTTGGAACGTTGCCGGCGCGCCGGATAATCCGAACGGCATTCTAAGAAATGCGTACGTACCAGATTTCGTTATGAACGCGGTTTTGTGTACGTCTTCGGGTTTTACCCCAATCTGAAAATAGCCACTCGTAAGATCTAATGTAGTCATGTATTTTGTAGACGAAATATTTCGAATTATTTCTTCAATTATCGGCAACGGATATACAGGATATTTTGTAACTGAATTTAACTTGCGATAATCTATAGCAAAACGCCACCGCTTCGGGTGCGTAATCGGGTAATCATTATTCTTTTTACATAAAACCACCGGACTTGCATATGCACTCGAAATAGGAGTTATTATTTTATTTTTTAACATTTCATTAATATGATGTTCAATTATTTCTTTTTTGATCCTACCATATCTATATGGCTTTTGCCTAACTGGCTGAGCATCCCCCGTGTCAATGTCGTGGTTCACCACCTGTGTAAAACCCGGTACATCACTAAATAAATTCGCAAAATTACTTACCAGACCTTGGATTTTCTCTTTTTCCTCTGCTGGTAAATGTTCCAAGTCCAGCTGCGGGGGCTTATCATTCTTCGCTTCAATTGGCTTCATATTTAATGTTAGTTCTCCCCCCTTGAAATCAATTTTTGCTTCTGCCAAACTAAAAAAGTCCACACCTAGAATAATACAAGTCTGCAGGTTACGCACAATATAAAACAGGATTCTTACCTGTTCGTTGTTGATACGCACGAACAATGGTACTTTTCCTAAACAGCTACATTTTTCTCCTTGGGCCGCTATGACATCCGTGTCTCTTGCACTAAAAATTCTGTAACGTCGAAAGTGCTTCTTAAAGAATCTTTCCGATACGAAGCTGCTTTGGGCTCCTGTATCCAAGAGGGCTGTCGCCGGTATGTTGTTGATTAGAACTTCAATCTTCGGCAAACTCAAATTCTTAACGACCACGGTGTTTAAATTGATTTTGGAAGGGTTTTGCGCTGCTTCGGACTTCTTCACCTTCCTCGAAGAAATCCCTCTTAGTTTAAATTCTTTTTCTTCTGGTTGCCCTCGGAATCTTTGCTTGTTCTTCTATTAAATTCCCTTCGTTCGCCGCTCGCTTTAGGAGACACATCTTTCTTCGGCCATTGCTTCGCCTTATTCCCGTAACTTTGATTTTGCTTTTGCTGCGGTCTTGGCGAACTCCACTGACTTCTTCGCTCAAATTGGCGTCGTCGTTCGTTGTCGGCTGTTCTTCGGCTTTCAAATTGTACCGCGAGCTCAAATAATCTGTCTAATGTTGTTGGATTTCTTAGTTCGATGAAATCTTGAACTTGGGGCAGTAGCCTAGGAAGTATAACTTGAATAATTTCAGGATCCGGGCGACTTCCATACAAAAGCTTGAAAACTTGAATTTTCCTCAAAATAAAATTAGACAAATCTTCTATTCTTTCTTGGTATCGGCTAAACAGTTCAGCTTCCAATCTGGCTCGATCTCGCACCACGGGAAATGCTTTCACTAGAGAATTCTTGAAATTTTCATACGTGTATGTGGGGCTTCCTGGTTCCCCCAAGAGATTCTTTCCGATGCACTTGAACCAACTTAGCGCTTGGCCCTTCAAAGCGCTGGTAGCAAGAGCGACTTTCTGAAATTCGTGGACTGGATATAGCATGAAGTGGGAGTCTAGCTTTTCCAGGAAATTGATTACGGCTGTCTTGCCGTCAAAACTTGCCGCTGGCTTCATGGCTGCTCGCATGGTTTGTACGATGTAGCCGAATCCTTCTATGCCAGGAGGTGCTATCTCAGGATTCTGGACAGGTACAGCAGGTGTCTCAGGTTCGTATTCTTGTCGTCGAGGCCATCCTCTTCTTTCAGTTCGGGCGCCACTGTCAGGACTTAGTATTCTGTGTGTATTCTTTGAGAACATGGTAAATTCTGTAAAGGGTTCTTAACCTAAAGTTTTCAGTCCTGAACTGGAACAGGGAGCGGAAGGTACGCTATGTTCTGATGTAACTGCTGGGCTGGATAATAACTGCACGTGAAGGGATTTGAAATCCTCTTTTATTCAATCACTATTATTTACAAACCTCCCAATTCGGGAGATATACAGAAAGTAAAAGACCACACTTGGGTCGAAGTTAACACTCAAATAATACTTAACACTAAACCTAAAATAGAAATTAAATCAAACTTTGCTTCGCAGAGCAATTCGCGGAGATTGGCCTCTACCGAAAAGGGTGCGTAGCAAGACATACTAAATACTAACGCACTTTAACTTGTTTTACAATGCAATCACGTAGTAAGCACTATGGCTTATAAATTTAAACTGCTAGCTGTTCAGGCGAACGTTGAGCGGCGTGACCGTGATCTGAGACTAAGCTCTCACATACCGATAGGTTTCTACCTCTGGCTTAAATAGTACTTGGCTGTACTTCAAAATTAGCATAAGCTGAACCACGCGCTTCTTCTGACGGGAAGTTGAAGCAGAGAGGAGATAGACAGATTTAACTTAAAATAAAACTTGGTTAGTTTAACTAAAACCTTACAACAAAAAAACAAAAAACAACAACAACAACAAAAAAACTCTAGAATTCGCGACGTAATGGGGAAGGACCAGTGAATTATTATTATTATTCGCTTTCTTTCAGTTTGTCAAGATACATTAACTAATTAATCTTCAAATTTCTTTTAATAAGTGCATCTCTATCTCTAACTTGAACTGAGGCTATAATTTAAGGAGAATACTTATCTAACGCTAACATAAAAATGCACTCTATACCATTTTAAGAGCATCAGTACTTTACACTTAACTACTGTTTACAATACTTTTATGATATAAAGATATTGTTAAACTAAAATTATTCTTTGCAAAAAAAACCTCTTGCTTGTAAGCATGAAAAAGATAAATTAACAATAACATTGAAGGTTTTCTTTCCCCCTGAAGACAATATTGATTGCAGAAGAAGAAAAATAGTGGAAAATTCCGTGCTCATTCTTAAAATTTTCCCAGGTTACCACTGATCGGAGGCGTGTCTGAGACTGATGTATTGAATGAAGAAAACATTTCCCAAGAATTCTTCCTCCCCTTTTAGTTTTTCGTTTTTTAAAAGCGTAATGAGCGGACGCATTTTAAAAATATTATTTGCAACTTCTTGTGAGGTTAGGCTTTGTTATGCGGAATAAATCATATTAAAGTATGTGCCATCACACGGTCTTTTTGAGAAACATGGCTATAATTGTTTGTCTTTCGAAATGTAATGAGCCTTTTCACTTGAAATTAATACAAATAAGGGTATGATTTATTTACCTTTTTAAGTTAGAATTGTTTGAAACTATTAGAATGCATGCAATTTTATCTTCAGAAACTAACAAACATCAGCCAAACAATAACAGAGAGCAATAACTAACCATGAAATCAAAAATACATACTGATCACGTCAAGCAAAATTTCTGAGGATTAAAAATGTTTTTAATATATTAGCGGGTATTAATATCTAAAACATTACTTTCATTATTACTTGTATTTATTTCTTACTGATTCGCGCCATATGTATGCAATATGCATGAATAAAGCAATAAAACTAAAACTTCCCATTGAATTACATGTAAATGCTGAAAGATTTATTCTTTTGGTCAGAAAGTACTAAGGAACTAGCTGGCAACATTACTAAAGAGGAAAAGACTACTGTAGAATTAATAGTTTTTCTTATTGCTTAGATTAAGCTATGATATTTAAATATGACAAAGTCACGAGGGCCATCTGTCTAAGAGGAGATATGCCTTCGTGGAAGGCCTTTTTGAAGGAGACTGGCATGTACTCACGTTACAGAAGGGAAAACCCACAAAAACCAAGCAAGCAGCAAACCAGTTTGCCTAGGATCGAATACATGTCGAACTACCACTGTTCAGTTTTTTAAATTGCACTTGCATTTAAATTTTTCCATCGTCTGGATAAAATTTATCTAATTAGACATACTTGAAGTTAAATTACTCAGTAATTACGAAGATCAAAAAAGAAAATGACATTGCTATGTTTCTCTATTCTCATGTTTCTAAGGTAGATAGATCTATATCCCGATTCATACTTTCTCTTTTCCTCCTCTACAGCAAACCATGCCGTTTTACACTCTGGTAACCCCTTTCTCTATCAGTAAAGTATACTCCTGTTTTTCCTCGTTTTATGTCTGTTTAAAAAAAAGTCACTTCCCTAGGCACAGAACTCTGTTTAACATTATTCTAAGCATATTTCTTTAACCTATTTTTAACACATCAATTTTGTTAATTATTTGTGGAAGTATTTTACACAGTTTCTAAGCGCAAAGATTTGAGAAAAAAGAGAAATTCCTTTTTAGCCCAAAGGGCCAATTTGCCCAGAGGGGCTATTAATTTCGTTTTCGCATTTTGTGTCGGTTCACTCTAAATGTCGGTTCACTTTTCAAATCGTTGTCACAAAATATTAGAGCCCTGAATTATATTTAAAGAAATAAAATAATGCAGAGTCTGCATGAATGTATCTATGCATGTTTCTCGCACTGTGAAAAAACAACGGCACCTAGAGACATGCAATAACGTAGTTTTCCATTCGAATATGGGTATTTGGAAGCCCATATTCGAATTAATTAAAGAATTTGGAATTTGGAATCTTTTTATTATCTATTTCTTATTTTATCAAACATTAAAGAATTTTTGATTAACAAATTCAACCATTTCAAAGCAAGCAATGGCAACACTGTACGAAAAAAAAAACATTTTTATCTCCAAGTACGCGAGACTATGTATCGGAAATTCTAAAGATATGCTTTTTTAAATGTTTTGTGATATTGCTGTTGAACTGAATTTTATGGTTTAAGTGCGAAGACCATGATATTTAATGAGTAAAGGTAATACACAAAACGTTAAAAAAGGATTCTTTGGGCGTAATAAAAAATCTGAAAGCTTTCAGATTTTTATTTAGTTGTTTATTTGTTTTTATTTTCATTTTTTTCCTTATATCACAAAATGCAGAGAAAGGCCTCATGCTAGACTTAATTTCTGCTCTACTTAATTCCAGATTCTATAAAGTTACTTTAACATGAACGCAAGCCTGGGAATAAATTTCCCTGCAGAAATATCCAGTTTTGAGTCTTGTAGAGTTATTAAGTTTATTTGGAGAAGGAAACATGAAAAATATGCAGTGGCTTGGCAGGGATTCGAACTCTGAACCTATCGATTGCCAGCCGAACCTGCTTCCAATTACACCAGGAAAACAAACGGTAAGATCCCTCATATTCTTCAAAATCTTCTGCGTACAGTCACTAATAAAATAAATCGAGTTTATTTGCTCTAAACTGGAAAACGCAGAGGTATACGCTAGTGATCTGACATCTCCGAGTTAATTCATTTCAACACTTACCACGGATAATTACGAACGGTATATAAAATATGGTATTTGTTGCAATGTACCTAATTATGGTTAAGTTTAACTAATTAATTATGCAAGCAAGACGTGCTTCTGATGAAAGGGGACCCATTTTGCCCTCGAAATCGATTGGGATTTTACAAAATTTTCGTCGAATACAAGGTTGTCGGTTTGCCTCTTCTACTCTCTGTCATATTTATTTTAGCGTATTCTCTCTCAAACGTATTCTCATAACTGTTGTAACGGTTTCCTGCATTACCCAGCATGTTGTAATGGTTCCCAGCATTTACACGTCATAGAATTTTCACTTTCATAAGAAAATTTCCTGAGAAATGAGTTTCTCTCAGCACTGATTTAAAAGGGAGGGTTCTTAACAGTCCCACGTGTCCCAGCTATATATACACCGGACATTTGGAAACGTTAGCAAAAGTGTCTCGTTTGCAGCTCTGCCTCGTGTAGATCTTTTGCTAAAGTAGCGGTTTACGCATAAGCCGGCCAGTCAGATATCTCGAGAGCGAAGATTTCCGGAAATGTGTTTTTCAATAAAATTAAAGGGAAATTTGGCTACAAAAACAAACAGAAAAGGAATCCGGTGTTTCTCAGATACACAAGAAGGGGAAGTGTCAAATGCGCGAAAAATTTATGATCTCTCAATGGCATCTGCACGAAAACCATTTTTTGTTTTCTCAGACATCATAGTGGATCTGCACACATTTCGAAGTAGATATATGAAAAAGTCCCTCCCCCTTTAAAAAAAATTGAGTGTTCACAACAAAATTCTGCTCTCGGAAGTCAAAAAGAAAAATCTTAGCTATAAGTCCATAAAAGAAAAAGTTTTAATTTGCTGCGCCCAAACGAGAAAATGGTTAGTGACTCTGACTACCGTACCGAAGGGCCCGAATTTGAAACCCGGAGAAGGCATGAGCGTTTGTAAATGTATAGTGTCTTTGTGGCATGGGGGCACTCTAAATATATAGCAAGCCGAAAGTTCTTTCGTGTGGATTTGTAGTAGGGTGGTAGGGGTGCTTTCCCTCCATACTGGGGTGGAACTTGGCAGAATGGTACTGACACCATTACGGTGCCCGAGGCTCTTTGTCAGTGAAGACGTTATCTTGTACTCCTTGTCGCGATGAATTTCGTGGACTTGTTCTGATGCTTCGTGGACAAGCGAGATTAGCCCCAACAAAAGTTTTAATTCGCATACATTCATGAATCTAATTTTAAGCACTGTTTTAAACTGCTGACAAAACTGTTAATGCTGTTTTAAACTGCTTTCAAGATTTTATATCTGAATACACCTAGAGATTGTAAAACGAATTTTACATCCGAAATACTAATTTTGAAGGAATCTGAATTACTTCCCTGTATGTTTTAGCATGTAAATGACATTTATACAAATCGAGAGGACGAATAAAAATAAAATGTCTTAGTCAAAGCAATATTTGAATAGTTCGCTTCTGGATATAGTAATGAAATTTTACTATGTGTAGCTTTTATTCAATTTCGCTTTTTTTTGTGTATGTGTGTGTGTATGTAATTTAAATTTCTTATTATTTAGACAAAACCTTTCATTTCTCACAGTTTAATACATTGTTAATTTGCTAGTAGATATATTTACATTAATGATTTCTTCGTGTCTTTTAGCATGTTTTGTTCTAATGTCATGCTGTTTAATTCGTTCGTCTAAACCAGAGGCTCCCAAATTTTTTTGTCCTGTAGATCCCCTGCCGATTTTTTCTTTTTTTCATAAAAACCTTCCTAAGGGTTCTTCCAAAACCAGTCAGGGAGTGTTATATTTATATTCTAGTGAGAACGAGGGTAAAGTTTCATTCAAGGTATTCCAAAACACCAGGTGATAGCAAATTGTATGGAAGTGTCACGTGGCAAGTGAAATAGAATAAAATTTACCTGTCAGTGACAGCTGTCAGTCAGGTGATGTTTTACACTGGTTGAGTGGTTTTATATATTGATTAACTGAATTCAGCTTTACTAATATTGAATTTTTAAAAATTCACCACTTCAGATGGGTCTTTGATCTCTGACACAGAGCTACTTTCTTTGACAGGATTTACCGTAGAGTGGAATATTTCAAAATAAAAAAAATCTTTAAGTTTTTATTCCTAAACCTTTACTGATTAGAACGGGTCAAAATGCAAATCTAGTAACTTTCTTATATAAAATAAGTATACAAAAATATCAATGCTTTTAATGGGAGGGATGAAACAGATGGTTTAATAACAAACTTTTAATATTTAGCTTCAAATAAGTCAGGCTTAACGTTAAATCCTTAAATCTCTTCGGCCAGTAATTGCCAACCCTTTTTTATTTCATTTCTTTTCTTTCTTTTTGTAAGAAGATTGGCAACCGCACTGAAATCCCTTTCCACGAGTTATGAAGATGGATAAACAATCAAAATCTTTCTTCTGATAATCCAAAATGCAGGATTAGTAACAAGTATGTCTCTCTGAAATCAGAATTGCTGGCATTCCTTTTTAATCTGCACCTTAGCTCTTCGTTAGTGCTTATTCCAGTTAGTTCTTGCAACATCTAATTCTTCAATGCCACCGTATTTATTGATAAATCACTGTAGTATTTCTATAATCGAAACATCCTCAAGCCTGGTTTTAAATTCTGAGGGAAGTGCATTTAAATACTGAAGGCAAGAAAAGCTGCATTGATGGACTTGGTTTTTATTAAATTTAGATCGTCACCTTGAAACTGCAAGTTCCCTTCATTAAATTTAGTAAACAAGTCTATTAAATAAGCAATGCTTGGTTCCATTCTATTAAATTTCCTTTTAAAATAGGTTCTTCAGCAACCCTAAATAAAACAATCTCAAAAAGTTGAAAAAAAAAGATCTCGTCAAACATAAGTATTTTGACCGCTAGCGGACTTCAATGTGAAGGAATAATCGATGAAAGTTCGCGTCATTTTTTTTTCACACAATTGCGCAAATGCCTTGCTCTTCATTTAAGATGAACTAATTTAATCGTCTAATTCAATTTAGACTAATTCAATCTTCTCAGATTTTAGCAACTAAATATTGTTGATGGATGACGCAGTGAATTGGAAACACCCCCCCCCCTGGTACATTTTGTTTTAAATGGCTTGTATAAAGACGATAGCGCCCAAGCATGGCTGTTGCTCCTTCTATAGTATTTGATAAAAGGAAGGCATTTTCCATGAAATAATCTCTCAAAACATTGAATGTTTATTCACCTTTCGTGTCTGTTGTCAATGATGCTGCGAAGAGCATTTCTTTCACGGATTTCTTAGTCCGTAACATTATAAGTTATTTCTCCCGCCTTCTTGGTGCACCTTCGTGGTGTAGTGGTCAGCACGCTCGACGCGTGTTCGAGAGGTCTGTGGTTCGAATCCCGGGGAGGGCATTGCTCCTTTTTCACATCTTCTCATTCAAAAAAATCTTTATGTCTCTACACTGGCGCCCGAACTAAAAAAACGTGGTGGATGATGATTCCCCACCACCAGGATTTGGCGATTAGGTCTCCTAATCCCCAGTCGCCCTTTAAAAGAGGGAGTATATAAGGTATTTCTCCCACCTTCTTGGCATGCCTTCGTGGTGTAGGGTCAGCACGCTCGGCGTGTATTCGAGAGGTCCGTGGTTTGAATCCCGGCGAGGGCATTGCTCATTTTTCAAATCTCCTGCTTCCAAATAACCTAATGTCTCAACAACAAAACAAACATATGCCAATAATAGTGCTTCATTACCAGAAAAAGTTAACGTGCAGTTGTATAGAGAAATGGGTCATTTGTTAATAATTACACAAGAAGCTTTTAACATCATCACTCATTTTCTCAGTACGTCTTGGAAATGTGTTGATGTTCAAAGGAATTCTTTTGATTATATATTATGAGGATGAGTATATAACAGTTTTCAGAGCTCTTTAATGTTAGGTAAAATTAGTTGTTCTCCTGTAGTATGCACTTTCCTGATTTTGTATAAGTATACAGTAGAATAGCTGAAAACCATTGTGGTCTCTTCTTGACGTTGAAGCGAACATACTGTCCACCTTGCGTCTCTTCTGAAGATTTTTCTTTCAGTATTTGAAAGTATTTCGAATATTTAACTCTTTTACCAGAAGGACACCATCTTAGATGATCCTCCAGTTTGGATGATTTCATAGAATCATTTCTTAATTTTTTTGCATAAAAGGTACATGGGCAGGTGTTGTCCGACAATAATGAAATGAAGCCGAACTTCAGACAGTCAACGCTATACTGTCAACATTTCGTTTCAGAATTCGGCCACGTTTAGTAGCAGTTACCTGAGGACAAAAATTAAGCTATTTAAATATGATAAGCCATATCAATTCAAAATTGATTCTCAGTGTAAAAACCTTAGTTTAATCTTGAGTTAGGTACATAGGATATTTTTTAAATTGGGGCATTACTTTTACCAGGAGTTCTCAGTAAATAAAGTTACTATGCAAAATTTACTTAATACAAAAGTGTTTATGAAAACTAATGAAAAATCCCACCTTGTGTTTTAGAAAATGCCTTTACGTTCAAATGCAAAACGTAAATAGCTGCATTATCTGAAATTGGGTTATATTCGTTATAATGCAAAATAGTGTATTGGTTTTTGAAGCGGGATCCTTATTTCGCCACAAAACATAAAAAAATCTGCTGTTATTTTTAGAAGCGTCTGCTTTAAATTTTAAGTAATACGGGGGATTGTAAACTCGATCAGCATCTCTGTGCAGTCAGAGGAACTTCAAAAAGGATCTTATGCAGATAC
>KK116104.1:300047-332354 GCA_000611955.2 Stegodyphus mimosarum
TATTAACATAAATACCTAAATTAATAACATAAAATATGCAAATTACATAAAGTAAGTAATAATACGTAAAACAAAATACATAATAATATTTAATAAAAATCATAAAAAAATGCATAAAATTAGCGAAATGGACGTAAAGATACGTACTTTTCATAAACGTCAAAGTTTTTACCGACGATGAAAAATTCTGGCATATGTGGAAGCACAGTATTTAATAGCTTTTTCAATCCCAAGCTGAGCAACTTTATCAGAGAGCGTATTCTATGCTCAAGCAGTCCAATGTTCAGGAGTTGGTATTTTGAGATGATCGCCTCGAGTAAAGGCATATCCAAACATATAGTTATCGGGGTTGCTAAGTACGCCACAGTCACCAAGTGTCTGTGTCACCATACCCAAATCGTCTTAGGTATAACAAAAAGGGACCATGACCTATTAGAAACTCAGTGAAAGCTGCTTTATCAGTTTGTAGTTCTGTCCTAACCTTTGGCATCAGCCAATGGGTACACCTATCTGTTGCAGCTGAGTCCCAGCGTTCCTACCACTGCGCAAGGAGACACTTGCGGGTGGGCTGTTTTAGAAATGTGATTGGAAGTGAAATAGGATGTTCCAGAAGGAATGGATCATTTGCTGCATTCTTCGCAATGATATCTGCCTGTTCATTTCCCAGAATACAGTGTGTGCCTGCACCCAGCATAGAGTATGGGTCTCTTATACGCTAGACACTCAAGCAGTATTTTGCGTATCTGGATAACTAAGGGATTTCGGCTTCGACTTGCTGAGATTCCTGTAAGACTAGAAGCCGAGTCACTATATAGTAGAGCTGTGCCTATGTATTTTTTCACCTGAGGCAAAGCGGTAAATGTGTGCCCCTGTATACTTTTCTCAGTACAATGCAAGATTACATTTATTTACCTATCTGTGGTGGTGGTGGTGGTAGAATAAATAAATAATACTAAATGATGTTTGAAAACATAACATTATACAAACACGCGCAATATATTTATATAAATTATAAAAAGTCTCTCTCTCTCTATATATATATATAATCTCCCATGTAGAACAAATTAACTACACTGCCGGCCGGCGTAAATGCAACACACTGAAGGAAGCATGCAAATAACATGAAATTTAGAACATGCATTAGCGGAGGTGAGATATGCAAATGATTAGAATTTCAGCACAGACGAACATCACGCGCGCCTGTGGCGCCACTTCAAAGCTCTCTTTAAGGTTTGGAGTTTTCGACGATTTCAAGTTCGGCAATTGTGTTTTTCTTGTGGTTTTTTCAAAAAAAAAACGATCAATTATGCCTCGTAGTAAACAGCGATCATCGTTTGATCAAGTATACGAGTTCGACAGAGGAAGGATAGTGGCCTACCGAGAATGTGGATTATTCTTTCAGGGAAATCGGTAGTCGTGTTGGTCGAAACTAAATAACTGTTATGCGGATATGTGACCGTAGTACGCAGGAGGGTACGACGGACCGACGTGTTCGATCGCATCCACCTCAGTGCCCAACTTCACGTGATGATAGGAACATTGTGCGCATGGCAGTGACAGATCGCACAGTTGCATCACGAACCATAGCACAGCACATTCAGTCTGTAACGCATCATCCAGTGTCTGCACGTACCATTCGACGTCGTTTAAAGCAGAGTGGTTTTGTCGGCAACACGTCCGTTGCTTCGTCTATCCTTGACGCAGAACCACAGACGTCTCCACCGCCAATGGCGCGATGAAAGAAGGATGTGAACGGCAGAATGGAATGAAATTCTCTTTGTTGACAAGTCACGCTTCTGTCTGCAACACCACGATGATCGGATTCGAATCTGGAGACACTGTGGCGAGAGGATACTGAACAGCTGCGTTATGCCCCGCCACGCTGATCCTGTACCAGGTATTATGGTATGGGGCGGTATTGGATATCACTCTCGCACTCCTCTAGTACGCATTGACGGTGTTTTAAACAGCCAGCGCTACATCTCCGAGGTGTTGGATCCAGTTGTCCTTCCTTACCTTCAGGGCTTGCCCACAGCCATATTTCAAAAGGATAATGCGCGACAAATGTGGCATGCATTGTCCAAGGGTTCTTCGTCAATCGCCAGATTGAATTGCTTCCCTGGCCGGCTCGCTCTTCAGATCTTTCGCCGATAGAAAGCACGTGGTCCATAGTTGCTGAACGATTGACCCAGATTACATCCCAAGCTGCCACACCAGATCAAGTTTGGCAACCTGGTGAAGCTTCTTGGTCTGCTGTACCCCAAGAACACATCCAAAGTCTCTTTGAATCAATGCCGAGGAGTGTGGCAGCGGTTATCTCCAACAATGGCGGCTACACTGGCTACTGATTCTGGAAGGAACCACACTTCACAGAAGTCTAGAAATTTAATCATTTGTTGATTAGTCAACATGTTATCTACTAAATAAATTTTGTTGTGATATCTCTTGTCTTTCTTGGCGTTGCAATTTGGGTGGCCAGCAGTGTATATTTATATATATTTTATGCTAATTAAAAGTAACTATTTCAAGTGAAAATACAATAACTCTTAAAGTAATATTTAATTATAACTTTGTATATTCCATAACGTGAAACATATATAATGATTAACAATTTTTAAATGGAAATCATTAAAAATATGCTTTTTGAAAAATGACAAATAATATTAAGTAATATAAATAAAACACCTGCTGAAAAAGTTATGTCATAAACCTTTCAAGCATATTTATAATTTAATTTTTCTTGCTTTTAAAGAAGCAAAATCATCAATAATTTTTTCAAAATTTATTTGATTACTTAACTCATGTTCTGTAGTGAAAATGGCCATGTTTGAAAGTTTTTCTTGGCCTAGTGAAGGTCTCATATAGCTCTTTATTATTTTAAGTTTGCTAAAGCTTCTTTCGCCACTAGCTACAGTAACTGGCAACGTTAAAAACATTCTTAACGCTGCTTCCAAATTCGGATACGACTGAACTAAATTATAATCGTGAATTATTTTTAAAAGTTCTGAGCTTGTAGTTGCTTTTGTGTCCTGAATTATTGAAATAGCATGGTTTTTAAAACTAGATATTTCTGACTGAATTTCTTCAGCGTTCTTATCATTCGGATATTTAAGTGCTAAGTTATAAGCTGTTGCCTTTAAATTACTTAAATCTAATGACATTAATTGTTCAATAGTTAGAAACTGAAAATCAGAAATAATTTCGTTTAACTTTTCGTATCGCCATTTCAGTTGTGAAATTATAACGTCAAACACTTCTTTAGTTTCTATAAAAATATATTTTTCTTAAAAACTGCAATTTATATCAATTTATTCCTCGTAATTTGCTTTATTAACTTTTCGTTTTCGTTTCTCTTTAAATTCTGATGATATATTCATCTCTAAAGCTGAAATTTTACATTTTCAAAAATGCGTTGAAAAATATTTTCTCTCATTTCCTGTAATGAAAGACATAGTCTCTCTATTAAGGGTGCGGCTTTACAGACAGTTATAGTTTTTGACTGCAAGGCTTTATTTACTTTTTCGATTTCTTGCAGTATTAAATTCCACGCAGCTAATAAACATAAAAATTTTAAGTTGATTTGTTTCAAAATGCTGTTATTTTCAGCCCATTGCAAAGATTTGTGATTTAATGCCATATCTTTCAATAATCTATGTACTTCTGTTATTTGCAGATCTAATTCTTTAACAGCATTTGCTCTTGATGACCATTGTGCATCCGTATGAACTTAACGTAAGTGCATCTTGTACTTTATTAGACAGATAAGAAACGGATCCCTTTCTGTACTTACCTATATGATAGGCAATATTTCTATCATAATGGCTATTGATTCAATTAAATTTAGGAACATTCTTGCACTTGAACTGCCAAATACTTCATGCGTACCTCTAAGAGGTAAATTATATTTTGCACAAAACAAAATGATGTCTAATATAACGCGTAAGATATGTCGCCACTTTCCTTTTCTGATTGTCAGGGAATCCTCTGTGCAACTACCTCCTTTAATTTTCTTTTCAAAGCATTTCCATTGAAGATAAGCATCACAATGAAACATGGAATTTTCCTGATCTGAAATTCGGTTTAAGTTTCTCCAGGCTTTCAAACCTCTTTTTGGGTTGTAAATAGTAGAATCTGTCTTACTTTTAGTAAAAATAATGCATGGAAAACAGAATAACGACAGAGATCTTTTTGAATAAATAAGCCAGTTGCGATGTACACTGCTGGCCACCGTAAATACAACACACTGAAAGAAGCATGCAAATAACATGAAATTTACAACATGCATTAGCAGAGGTGAGATATGCAAATGATTAGAATTTCAGCGCAGACGCACATCACGCGCGTCTGTGGCGCCACTTCAAAGCGCTATTTAAGGCTTGGAGTTTTCGACGATTTCAGGTTCGACAAATGTGATTTTCCTGTGGGTTTTTAAGAAAAGATCAATTATGCCTCGTAGTAAACAGCGATCATCGTTTGATTTAGTATCCGAGTTCGACAGAGGAAGGATAGCGGCCTACCGAGAGTGGGGATTATCTTTCAGGGAAATCGGTAGTCGTGTTGGACCTAACCAAACAACTGTAATGCGGATATGGGACCGTAGGATGCAGGAGGGTACGACGGAACGACGTGTTCGATCGCATCCTCCTTAGTGCACCACTTCACGTGATGACAGGAACATTGTGCGCACGGCAGTGACGGATCTCTCAGTCACATCACGAACCATAGCACAGCACATTCAGTAACAGTCTGTAACGCATCATCCAGTGTCTGCGCGTAACATTCGACGCCGTTTACAGCAGAATGGTCTGTCCGCAAGACGTCCATTGCTTCGTCTACCCTTGACGTAGAACCACAGACGTCTCCGCCGCCAATGGTGCGATGAAAGAAGGATGTGGACGGCAGAATGGAATGAAATTCTCTTTGCTGACGCGTCACGCTTCTATCTGCAACACCACGATGGTCGCATTCGAGTCTGGAGACACCGTGGAGAGAAGATGCTGAACAGCTGTGTTATGCACCGCCACACTGGTCCTGCACCGGGTATTATGGTATGGGGCGGTATTGGATATCACTCTCGCACTTCTCTAGTACGCATTAAACAGCCAACGCTACATCTCCGAGGTGTTGGAGCCAGTTGTTCTTCCTTAACTTCAGAGCTTGCCCACAACCATATTTCAACAGGATAATGGGCGACCACACGTGGCACGCATTGTCCAAGGGTTCTTCGTCAATCGCCAGATTGAATTGCTTCCCTGGCCGGCTCGTTCTCCGGATCTTTCGCCGATAGAAAACATGTGGTCCATGGTTGCTGAACGATTGACCCAGATTACATCCCAAGCTGCCACAGCAGATCAGCTTTGGCAACCTGTGGAAGCTTCTTGGTATGCTGTACCCCAAGAACACATCCAAAATCTCTTTGAATCAATGCCGAGGCGTGTGGCAGCGGTGATCTCCAACAATGGCGGCTACGCTGGCTACTGATTCTGGAAGGAATCACACTTCACAGAAGTCTAGAAATTTAATCATTTGATACTTGGTCAACATGTTATCTATTAAATAAATTTTGTTGTGATATCTCTTGTCTTTCTTGGTGTTGCAATTTGGGTGGCCAGCAGTGTATTACCTCCCCATTAGAACACTTCCTAAAAAATCATTTAATGAAATTATTGGCCATGATGGAAGATCATTGAAGTTAATCAGTTTAATGTTTACTTTATCCTCCTCGTTTCCAGAAATTTCAATTACTTGTTTGCTTTATTTGAATTAAAGTTGCTATATTCTCCAGCTTCAACCCTATTTTCTTCTGAGCTATCTTTTATTACTTTTTTTGATGAATTACTTAATGCATTTGAATTTTCAAATAATGTTTCTCGCATTGCGATAAAACAACCGTTCCTAGAGGTATCAAATTTTGAATAACGTACGTTTCCACCCGAATATTGTCATCTGGAAGCCCAAATTTGGAATTCGTTTTATTATCTACTTCATATTTCGTAAAACTTTAACGAATTTTTGATTTACAGACTCAGCGATTTCAAAGCGAGCAATGGCAATACTGTACGGGGGAAAAAAACACACATTTTTATCTCCAGCGCGCGTGATTGTGTATCGGAGATTCTAAAGATATGCTCATTTAAAAATATTTTGCTGAATTGTATGGTTCAAGTGCGAAGAACATGATATTTAATAAATAGAGGTACACACAAAACGTTAAAAAACGCCCCTTTGGGCGTAATGTCAATTTTTATTTTTATAACTAAATTTAAAATTTGAAGGCTTTTAGATTTTTATCTTTACTATTAAATTTCGAGCTACACGTTCCTCCTGTCAGTAACAAAATGGTTGAAGAAAGTCAGGCAACTGCTACAGATTATCACTCACATTCATCCTTTCAGTTGCAACCTGATTAGGAGATTTATGGTTGTACCTTACTTTTAGTTCATTCCGGGCAGAGTTTCTTA
Organism: Stegodyphus mimosarum; assembly: GCA_000611955.2. Lineage (NCBI taxonomy): Eukaryota > Metazoa > Arthropoda > Arachnida > Araneae > Eresidae > Stegodyphus > Stegodyphus mimosarum. Next base: position 306,509 of record KK116104.1, read on the forward strand.
GTTAATAGTATATACGCTCACAAATGTTCCGTTGTGTTGTCTGTGCAAGTAAAAATGTGGAACAACAAGAAAAGAAAACAAATTAACGTAGCAATGGAAATGAAACTGGATGCTTTAAAAGAGTGGAAAAAGAGAAAAGTGTTAATAAAATTGCCATGGATTTAGTGTTGGATGAAATATTATGAGCTGCGAATAGTCCATTCCTCAGTCAGTAAAAACCGACATTTTTGGTAACTCGACATCTCAATCCACGTTAGGTAACGAATTTGCGGGATTCTATGTGTGCACAAGGATTTTCTCTGTTGTGGTCTATCAGGAAGTCGTGGCGCGGAAATTTCTCTATATTATTATTCTAGGGAAAAATATATAATACATTTCTCTTTTTCGACAAAATTCATAGTTTGGGCTCGTTGAATGCCACTGATAAGCCCGGGAAGATTTGTCCTACTTTTTGACTCTGAAATAACAGTGTCGGGCTCTGAAGTTATTTATGTGTTCAAGAATTTGAAAATACAAATGAAGAAAACAGAAGATGTACGGATGGGGAATAATAAGAACGATAAAGTCTATAGGATTTATAAGACCAAGGAAGTCTAGTTAGTAGCAAAGATTCAACAGAAGACGTAATGCGGAAAATAAAGGTGGAATACTGGGATGACGTAATGCGGAAAATAAAAGTGGAATACTGGGGATAACCGTAGTGAGGCAGTAAAATTTGTACATGAGATCTTAGACTATGCTGATAAATAACCAGAATGAGCTTGAATTTAATACCATTACAACTTTGCACAAAGCTGCTGTATTCGCTCAGCATGACAATTAAAAGAAAAATGTAACAAATGTGTTCACAAAGAAATAGTGAAACTACTCGTAAGACCAGCGCTTTCTGCTCTCCATAGTCCGTAGAAATCGTCTGCCATTGCAATTAATTAATTTTGCCGCCAGGGAATAATTTAGATTCCCAAGGCCCTCGCAATGGCTATGGCGCCAGCCCTTATTATACGGAAGTTTTTATTTTTGTTTTCAAATCAAATTCTAAGCAGTAAGTCATGTCTTTAACACCGAATTACCGTATTATTTCGATATTAAGTCGCACTTTTTATTAGAATTTTTATGATATAAAAATAGATTGCGGGCTAAATTCAAAACGAATATTTTAACAACTTATTTTTGCCGATCTCTTTCTTCCCAGCAATCGAGTATTAAATAAGTAAGGTCTTAAAAACGAAAATGATTTTCTAATAGTTATTCGGTCTTTAATAAAAACATTTATGCTTTTTTATTAATTTTCCAATTTTAAAATGCAACAAATTCGAAGCAATACGGTATGCGGACTGCCTTCATGCATCTAAAACTTACGAAGAGCATACTTTGTATGTTTCTAATAAAATAATTACAATTGCACAAAGTCAATTTTGAATTAACAGTATTTTGGTATTATGAAAGCACATCCGTGCATTAACTACGACAATTGGAAGACCGTTATTCTACAGAAAAGCATTTCTAAAAACGAAAATCTCTTGTTATTTGCGAAATATTAGATTTATTTACTTCATATTTTTTAGAATTACATGTTTTTTAAATATTCGCAACTTCAATCTAGAGTACCATTTATTTTAATCAATGAATTAAAAACGAATTAAAAAATTGAAACACCTGTAGAATTCTGGAGATTGTTAATTACACATAGAAAAGGTTTTAAAAATAATTCTGGTGTTTTGGAAACATAAAAAAAATAATAACATTTATGAAACAATTTGATAACTAAAACAGCTCGTAGGAAATTTGTCGACATATTCAGACAATGACATTTTTCATCACAGATGTTTCGAAGATTACATTCAGATGATTGACATTTCTAAAATTGCACCCCATTAATAGTGTTGTGCAAGGTTGTGCAAGATTAATAGTGCAAGGTCTTCCGAAATTTTGCCTTTGTATCACAAAATTTGAATCATTTCTATTAATTAATAACTGTTAAAGTTTTATGAATTATCGTTAATCCAAGACTCATAATTTTTTCACTTAAATGAGAGGATGGTGCGACGTATCTCGATTTTTTCAAATAAACAGGTAAAAATTCGCAAGTTCAGAGCGAGATAGCGTGTTATATTACGTTCAAAATTTTTAACTACCGACCTCCTCCTGTGCATGTATGTGCAATAAGTTTTAATTTGATTTTAAATATACTGCTTTTACATTACACATTTGTAGTATTAAACATAATTTCTATCATTACACATTTTTCGTTTTAATTATTTTCCAGATATTTGCTTATAAACACATAATTAGTAATAAAAGTTCATGTGGTTGATTACTGTTACAAAAGAGTCTGCTGCCCCACCCCTTCTGGATGGCGATCGCCTGTGTAGCAAGCCTTGCAGATTCGCTTCCGCCAGCCTTCCTACTGATTCATTATTCGCGGCTTCATTTATCAACACCTAAGAGTAATAGATATCTTCCCTCACCTTCCCTATAAGCTTCTTTCGTAGCAGTCAGAGCCGAATTAAGACTTTTAGAGGCCCTAAGCACTTAAAAGATTTTGGCGTCCCCACATACAGTTACAATGTAACGCCCCCCCCCATTCCTTCTCCCTCGATGTTAGTTTAGCTGCAACATAAATCCCCTAGCAAACCAGGGAATGAGAAAGTTTTGTAGTGCCCCCTTTCCTTGAGTCTTTAAGCAACTTTTTGTGTCTTTCCTTGATGCATTAAGCATGGGCTTATTTTGCTTAATGGTTAATTCAGCTATGATCATAAGTCTCGAAAGATAACGGAAATAATAACAGTCATTAATGTAGCAGAAATATAGCAACTCAGACACACTTAAAATTGTGTTCCTACGTACGTGTACGTTCATTTTGAGCTGATATAACTAAATACGGAGATAGGAATGTATGTTATTTGGTTACATATAGTACTGTTTGGTACTTATGTGTACTGTTTGCTTACAGGAACCCTCTCAAATTCTGAGCCTTTACCCCAATTTGATAATCATAAATATAGAAAGTTTAGTAAGTAATCTTGGCCATCATCAGAGCCGTGCCTATATATTTTTTCACCTGAAGCAAAGCGGTAAATGTGCGCCCCTGTATGCAGTGCAAGATTACAAAGGCAAATATTTATCTATTTGTAGGGGGGGGGAGAATAAATAAATAATACTAAATGATGTTTTAAAACATAACATTATACAAACACGCGCAATATATATATATATATATATATGCATTTTTACATATATATATACACATAATCATACATATAGAACAAATTAACTATATTTATATACACTTCTCGACATTGAAAATGCAACACCAAGAAGGAGTGGTGAGAAATTTAAGCAAATTTTAGAGCAGACACACGTCACTGAGTTATGCGAATGATGTGAAATGAGCAGCTCTCCGACGCACGTGAAGTAAGATATAAGGGAAGAAACGTGCGGAATGGGCAATGTTCGTGTCGTTATTTCTGCCAGATGAATTATCGAAGAAAGTTGGTTTTTGTCCCGGAGGATACGTGGAATAGGAGAGAATGCCAGGCCGCCGTCAACGAAGGCACTTCCAGCAGATAGACGATTTTACTAGAGGTATGATGATCGGACTGAGAAGGGCGGGTTGGTTCTTACGTGAAATCGCAGCGGATACCCACATGGATGCGAGCATGGTGCATCGGCTATGGCGAACATAGTTGGAACAAGGGAATGTGGGAAGAAGGAGGGGTGCAGATGCAGCCAGAGTAACGTCAGCACGCGCGGATCGACGCATCCGCCGACAAGCTGTGGCGGTCCCGCAAGTCACTTGTACCGCAATTCTGAAGCATGTGCAAGATACCATGGATGTTCTTGTGTCAACCAGAACCATTTCTCGTCGATTGGTTGAACGTGGCCTGCACTCACAGCGTCCGTTAAGAAGACTGCCATTGGCCCCACAGCATAGACGCCAAAGTTTAGAATGGTGCCGGACTGGAGCGATGTGGATGACAGAATGGCGAAACGTCGTGTTTTCAGATGAGTCACGCTTCTGTTTATCCAGTGACAGTCGCCGCATACGTGCGTGGCGTCGACGTGGAGGCAGATCGAATCCGGCAGTAACTGCGGAACGACCCACCGCGCGAAAACGTGGCATAATGGTTTGGGGCGCTATTGCCTACGATACCAGGTCACCTCTAGTTCATATTCAGGGCACTATGACGGCCCAACGATACTTGGATAATGTACTGCAGCCGGTGGCAATCCTCTACCTTTAGGGACTGCCGAATGCAATTTCTCAGCAGGATAACGCCCGACCATACAATGCTCGCATCTGCCAACATGCTCTGCAAGGTATACAGATGCTTCCCTGGCCACCGTACTCTCCTGACCTGTCACCAATCGAACATGTGTGGGATATGATTGGACGCAGTTTCCAGACCCCTGCCTCGTTCAGAAGACGAACTGTGGCAAATGGCTGAAAGGGAATGGAGAGGCATCCCTCAGGACACCATCAGCACTCTTATTGACTCTATGCCTAGCCGTGTTTCTTCGTGCATCGCTGTCCGCGGTGGTTCTACATCCTACTGAGCCGTCCCCAACATTCAAAATGCACCGCTTTTGCGGACGATGTAGCTTTCGTCGTGAGCGGTAACTCCAGAGATGAGTTACAACGAAATGTAAACAGCACATTAGAAATTTTCAACTATCTTTGCAAACAACAAAAACTAATAATTTCTCCAGGAACGTCACGTGCCTTAATTATCCACAAACCCTCGCAAAAGATAACAAGACTTCCAAGATTCGAAATAGAAGGAATTAAAATAAAAATAGTTAACTCCCTGAAATAACTGGGTGTCATCATTGATAAAAAACTCAACTTTATAGACCATCTAGATTATATCAAAAGCAAGACCTCCAAAATAACAACCAATCTAAAGCGAATGAACGGAATAGGATGGGGGAGGAGCAGACTAATCCAAAACCTCATTTATCACACAGTAATCGAGAAGATTGCCTTATACGGGGCAGCCGTATGGGCAGAACCAATGACACTCGTTACGGAGAGACGGGGACGCCCTAACTTTACCAAGAACCAATGACAAAACGAAAGCAACAAAAGCTTCAAACAATCCAGCGACCCTTCCTTCTCAACTACACCGGAAGCTATAGAACAACATCAAATGCGGCCCTCTTCCAAATCGCTAACAACACGCCACTTTTTATACGCGCTGAACAAAAATTCCATAAGACAACCGTACTACAACTACGAAAGAAGAGCCATTACAAATCATTAGAACTTTTAGTAGAGAAATATGAACACCGGCGCACCCATATGAGCACCACCCAGGAAAGAAAAATAATATCACATTAAGCATGAAAAAAGAAGTAAACGAAAAGAAATTCCCTCAACTCTATACAGACGGTTCCGGCCTAGAAGAAGGTAAAGGCAGCGCAGTCAAAATTTACATAGATCCCAACTCGACAACAGAACAAAAGTTCCACCTAGATCAACAAAATAGTATATTCCAAGCGGAATCAATAGCGCTCCTCCAAGCAATAAAATACAGCATCACAAGCTCCCTAAAAACAGCATACATCTTTAAAGACAGTCTTTCAGCGATGTATGCCATCGCAAACCCGCACCACCGATCAAAATTAATCCAAGAGATTACAGAAAGAACTTCAACATCACAAAATCAACACTTCTTTGTTACTTGGTTGAAGGCACACGCAGGAACAAAAGGCAACGAGGAGGCTGACATCCTAGCCAAAGAAGCAGCTAGGGGTCAAAATGCACAAAACTTATCAGTACCATGGCCTGGCTCCCACCTTAAAAAAATCATAAGCAACAAATCTAAAACTGAATGGCAGAAATGGTGGGACAACGCCGAACAAGGAAGAAGGACTTATCAATTGTTCCCAAAAGTAAACACTGCACCCAGTTTAATAACAAGAGAAATAACGTGGTTCTTATCAGAGCATGGCCCTTTTCCCACGTACTTTTATACAAGGAACTTAGCTAGATCAGACCAGTGTGTATGTGGAGAAAGAGGCAGTCCCGAACATTAATTATTTAAATTCTCCCTCACAGCTGAACATTTAAAAGTCCCGAATTCAGAAAGTGAAATGACTCCTTTCATAAGATATGCTACCAAGAACAACCACCTCAGAAAAAAAATCAGAAATATAATGAACTTCCTGTCCACAAGAGGCTCTGAGTTATGCAACACAGCATAGAATAATAAAACATAGCTATTACTTAAAATATTGTATGTAAACAGACCTGGAGCTGTCCTCTATAGCATGTAAGTGCGAAAGGCACCAACTGTGAAAACATCAATGTATATTTAATGGAAAAAGAAAGGCACTACCTGCGGTATGGTTCCAATACAAAGCATTACAAGCAACGCCTGGCAAGGTCTTCTGTGAGCCCAGTGAGGTGAAATTATCTGGATAACTAGTGTGCCTGGACAACACCTACATTGCCAATGGTTAAAAAATGGGTGTCCACCACACTTCACCATATCCATCCTACTGAGCCGACGCCGTTCTCGCTCTGTGTTCTGATTATCATTTTGAAATACACTCACGTTTGTGAAAATTGCAACACCATGAAGGACTTACGCGAGTGAGCTGAAATTTTCAGGAAATGCAAAGTAGCGCATGATATGCAAATGATTAGAATTGCAAATCCGTAGCGCATGCGTATGCTGAGCAGCGCCCTCTGAACGGCTGATGGATCCGAATAAATAGACGGCTGTAGCGAGGCGTGTATGGTTATCGGTGGTTATCTGCTAGTGGTAAACGTTAACTCAATCTGTACTTATGCCTCGTCGACGAAAGAGAGCGAGATTTGAACAACTTACAGAGTTTGAACGAGGGAGAATCATCGGCCTTCGTGAAGCTGGATTGTCGTATCGTGCAGTAGCCTCTCGTGTGCAGCGTAACAGCAGCACAGTGATGCGCGTTTGGAAGCAGTGGACGGACGAGTGTCGGACAACTCGGAAATCCGGGAGTGGACCCCGAAATGTGACGTCAGCTCGCGATGATAGACACCTGGTCCGCATGGCGCGGACGGACCGTACAGCTTCCTCTAGACAATTGGCAGCACTGTGGTCAATAGCTACAGGTGTTTCATTGTGTGCTTCATCAATTCGTAGACGTCTGCTGCAGTGTGGACTGCGCGCACGGACTCCTTTATACAGGATCCCCCTAACGCACGACCATCGCCGCCTGCGGCTACAATGGGCCAATCAGCATAGAGACTGGCGTGCTGATTGGCAGCATGTCGTGTTTTCTGACGAATCCCGCTTTAATTTGTGGTACCATGATGGCCGCATTCGTGTCAGACGCTATGCCGGTGAACGCCACCTTCCGGAGTGCATTATCGAACGCCACAGTGGACGAACACCCGGAGTTATGGTCTGGGGCGCCATAGCATATCATAGACGATCTCAATTGCTACGAATTGTGGGCAATCTGAACAGCAACCGGTATATCCGTGAAGTTCTACAGCCCGAAGCTGTTCCCTTCCTTCAAAGCTTGCCAGGCGCTGTATTTCAACAGGACAATGCCCGCCCTCATACTGCTCGGATTGTTAAATCCTTCTTTGCAGCGCAGCAGGTACAGCTTCTTCCTTGGCCTGCGTGTTCCCCGGATATGTCGCCAATTGAACATGTGTGGGATGTCATTGGTCGGCGTCTTGCTCGTGATCCTCGTCCTGTTGCGTCTGCAGACGAACTTTGGGTACGCGTACAAACGATATGGAATGCTCTTCCTCAGTCAGACATTCAAACTTTGTTTGACTCCATGCCACGTCGTGTAGCAGCACTTATTGCGGCGCGTGGTGGCCACACAAAATACTGATTCTGATCTCTTGTTCTTGTTTGTTTGCTTTGAACATTTAATCATTTATTTGTACCACTACCACTCAACTGTGTATTAAATTGCATTCAATTATGACGATTCCTTCTTGGTGTTGCAATTTTCACAAACGTGAGTGTAAATATCACTTATTGCTGCTTGCTGTCTCTCTCTTTTTTCCAAATTTCATCACTTTCTCACCACTCCTTCTTGGTGTTGCAGTTTCAATGTCGAGCAGTGTATATTTCATGCTCATCGAAAGTAGCTATTTCAAGTGAAAATATAATGCACTTATAGCAATATTTACTTATAACTTTTTATGTACCACAAAGTGAAACATACATAATGATTAACAATTTTGAAATGAAAACATTAAAAATATGCTTTTTGAAAAATGGCAAATAATATTAAGTAGTATAAATAAAACATCTGCTCAAAAATTTATGGCATAAACGTTTCAAGCATATTTACAAGTTAATTTTTCTTACTTTAAAAGAAGCAAAATCGTCAATATTTTTTTCAAAATCTATCTGGTTACTTAACTCATGTTCTATAGAGAGAATGGCCATGTTTGAAAGTTTTTCTTGGCCTAGTGAAGATCTCATATAGTTCTTTATTATTTTAAGTTTGCTAAAGCTTCTTTCGTCAGTAGCTACAGTAACAGGCAACGTTAAAAAAATTCTCAACGCTGCTTCCAAATTCAGATATGACCAGGGCTAGACCGCGCAAGACTCGAATCTGAATTACTCAGTAAATACCAAGCTAATGTGGACGAATTCCCAGATTTCATCTTAAGGGAAATTCATATTGTCCAATTATTATATGGGAAAAGGCCCTACAATGAAATCATCGAAATAATTTTGCCGCGGCTGAATTCAGAGTAGGCGAACGGCCGAAAACGCGCGTGAGAACAATTTTAGGCAGTATTAAAGATTTCACGCCCAGATGAAACCTCAAGGTCAGCAGAATTCCTATCGGCAAGAAGGGAAAGTAGCAAAGCCGGATAAGAGGAAAGCTGATCAGACCAAAGCATGGGGAAATGAAAAGCAGTTGGACCAAGAGGTTGAAAAGGAAAATTTTAACTAGTCACGGTGAACAGAAGTAAGGTGAAGTCACCGTGTGAGATGGTAAATCCCTCAGAAATCAAACTTAATACGGTGGTCGTATAAAATTTGGCCTTGCGAGAAATCCAGATACTACTAAACGAAGTCCCTACGACAGCCTTACTGGATACCGGGGCTCAATGCAGCTTCCTGTCGCAGGATTTTTTTAAAAAGCATTTTCGTCGCTACAGACTGTTTAAGACAAGCCAAGACAACGGGACAACGCAATTGCTGCCCAAGGCAAACAGTGCGAATGCTTAGGAAAAGTGGGGCTGCATGGTCAGATAAAAAATAAGACACAAAAATTAATTTTCTTATAGTAAAAAATTTATTAACCGCAGTTATACTGGGGTTGATTTCTTACGCGCAGCTAGCGCAAAAATTAATTTTAAAGATTCTACCTTACAGGTTAAGATGGATTAAGTGGAAGTTGAACAAGACAAAGTGCCCGAACTTGAGCTGAATCACCTCGAACAAGAAGAAAAAAACAAAATTCGACCGTTGGTAAGAAAGATTTCTAAATTATTTAATGAAAAACCTGGCTTCTGCCAGATTGTATCTCACGCTATAGATACTGGTAATGAGCCCCCAGTTCGGTCTAAGCCGTACAGGTATGACCGTGTGAAGGAAGATATTCTCGAGCAACACATTAAGAAAATGCCCGAGGATAAAATAATTAAGCCAAGTACCAGCCCCTATGCTAGTCCTGTAGTTTTATGTAGAAAGAAGAATAGACTACCATCCGCAGATCCGAACACATGGAGGTTCGCTATTGATTACCGAAAATTAAATAGCATAACGAAATACCCCACATATCCCCTCCCGATAGCAGATGAAATTATAAGAAAAATTCGGTCAACTAAATATATGACAAACTTAGACCTGATGCCAGGCTTTTTTTAAATTGCAGTAAAACCCGAGGATGTCAAAAAAAGGGCTTTTACCACAAAGTCAGGCGTGTATGCTTTTTTGAGAATGCCGTTTGGCTTAAGCGGAGCTCCGGCTACATTTTAAAAAGTTATGGATATTCTTTTAAGGCCAGTTTTGGGAAAAAAGTATGTCATTTATCTAGATGATATTGTAACAAGCGAAACCCTAGAAGAACACATTAAGCATTTAGAGGAAGTGTTTACATTATTACATGAAGCGGGCCTCAAAATTAATCCTAAAAAGTGCAAATTTGCCGTCAAGGAACTAAGGTACCTCGGCTATAAAATCTCGAAAAACGGTATAGAAACTGACAATTCGAAAATTTTAGCAATAAAAGTTATCTACCGCCAAATACGGCTAAGAAGTTATCGTCCTTCCTGGGGATGTGTTCCTATTATAGACTATTCATTAAAGATTTCACAAAGATAGTTGAACCTTTGTTGGTCCTTAAACAAAAAAAGACTAGGTTCACATGGACACCGGAGGCGAACACGGCGTTTGAAGACTTGAAACACGCCTTAATTAATGCCCCTGTTCTTAAATTCCTGGAAGGAGATCAAAATTTAGAGATTGCAACAGACGCATCGGACTACGCAGTTGACGCAGTTTTTTCCCAAAATGGGCAACCGATATTTTTTTTAGCAAGACGCTTAATCAAACTCAGCGAAATTATACTGCAACTGAGTGGGAAACTCTCGCAGTCCTACTATCGGTGCAAAAATTTCGGGTGTTCTTTGGGAGTGCACCAATGACTGTGTATTCACATAATGCAGCAGTTGGTCGCCTATACTCCGGAAATAATCTTTCGCCTCGGCTCATACGTTGGACACTAAAACTGCAAGAGTTTAATAATAAAACACACGCCGGGGAAAGAAAATGTAGTTGCACATGCTCTTTCGAGGATTAAGATCGATGAAGTCGGAAATACAATTAAACGTATGATGCTAACTGCGAAAATAATTAAATCCCGGGAAACAATAATCGTTGAGTTAAAAACGGACCCAGAATTTAAAAATATTTACGCTTACCAGGAAGATCCCGAAAATTTTGAACATGTAGACTTAACGGCTATTCGCAATAGGGCGGCCCATTTTGAAATTATAGATAAATTGCTCTTTTACACGAAAACAACCAACGTTAATCAAGAATTGCGGCCGGTAGTCCCAATGAGTCTACGCTTAAGTATTCTAGAGGAGCTCCATGACTCGAAATTAGGATCTCATCTTGGTGTTAGGAAAACCCTGCAAAGGGTCCGCGAAGCGGTGTATTTTCGCAGTTATACAAAGTTGTGACAACGTATTGTCAGGTCATGTCACTTGTGTCAATTAATTAACGACGTTAATTACAACCCGGCCGGGTACTTAAATAGCATAAAAATAACTTTCCCAAATGAACTGGTTGGCATTGATTTGCTTGGTCCCTACCCTAGAACAAAGATTAATAAAAACAGATGCATGTTAACCATCGTGAATCATTTTTCAAAATGGGTGGAAATAATTCCCCTTAAACGGGCTTCAGCAGAAATAGTATCAGATTCGTTTCTAAATAAATATATTTTAAAATACGGGGCCCCAGTAAAAATAATATCAGATAATGGCAGGCAATTCGGAAGAAATTTATTTGAAAACCTCTGCACAGGCCTTGGCATACGCCATCTAAAAATGGTACCTTATAGACCGGAATCAAATGTTGCGAAACGCATAAATAAGAATATAGTTAAAATCATTCGGGGATATGTTAAGAATTGTCATGACCTTTGGGACAGCTGCGTCAATGAATTAGGCTTTGCCTTGAGAACAGCAAGGCATGACACTACCAAAAAAAAAAAAAACCGCAGACATGTTCCTAGGAAGAAAAATTTTAACGCCTCTCGATAAGCTATTTTTCGTTCAACAAAGACAGGAAGAGTTGAGATTGAATGATATTCTGAAAATTATTAATGAGGCCATCAAAAATTCAGATGCGGCGAGGTCGAAACAACAGTTATACTACAATAGAAAGAGACGCGATGCAGAATAGACCATAGGCCAGAAAGTGCAGAAATTAAAGCACTCCTTGTCATCTGCACCCGAAAATAGGGTAGCTAAATTTGAGCAAGCATGACCAAATACTTTGTATAAAAGATGACGCAGCTGTATGTTGAATGAAAGTATAGACTGAATGTGCTTAAGTTAGGCTGTCCAAGCCCCACTTACGAATTTAAGCTCTATTTTAGGACATTAGGATATTGTGTTTAAGGAGTTTCCTAAGGTTAGGAAAGTCGAGTTTATAACAAATCGTAGCGGTTGGATAGTGGTATGCCGTCGCGGAATTACAACATAAAAACCTCGTCTCACTTAGAACAATTTCTGGAGGGCATGGGGGGAAGTAAAATTAAAGTTTCGTATGAATGAAAATGTTTGAGCGCCAAAATAATTTCAAAAAAGAGTTTTTAATACATGGAAATTGTTATGAATAGAACTAATACTTTTTACTTCCAGAGGACTGGAAGGTGAAGACTGACGTCTGATTGAAAGAGATGAAGTAGATGGATGTAGAAGCTATTCAAATTGTGAATCTGTATATTTCTTAGTTTTAATCTAGCTTTAGATATTTGTGTAAAGTTGGCCCTAAACAGAAAAAGTTTTAATGATGGAATTCATTCAAGAAAGCTCAATTTCTAGAAGTTTAAAATTTTGATATTAAAGATTTCTTGTTTAGAATTTAAACTCTTAAACAAGGCCATTTTGAGACCTTCTTTAGTTTTGTGTTTGTTTTGACCCTGATTCGAGTAGTTAAATTCTGGTGGGGAAAGATGTAAGGTTTATCCTAAGTTTATTAACAGTTATTTTAAGTTTTGTATCTTTCCCATCTTATTCTAATTTCAGCTTACAATTTCCTGCCAGAATGTAATTTCAGAAACGCAGGTAATGGAAATGAGAAAGAGTGCTATTTAAGTCATGACTTCACCGACTTCGAAAGAGAGAGTCTGATTCCCTGACTAGTGAGCGTTTGCCTTTTGGCTACCGTCTCTCTTAGCTATTGCTACGTTCGGCTATACCTTAGGCCCTTGCTTGGCTTCGCGGATTTAATTAATACTTAGGGGCCAACTAGTTAGATTTCTGATAGCTTCGGCTATACGCTTCAAATAGCTTAGTTAAGCTAGGTTAGTTTAAATTATTATTATTTTAAGTTCAAGCCCGAGTGGAGGCTTTGCGTAAAGATCCAAGTAGGAACTCATTGTAAATATACTGAAAAATAAAGGGTTGTAAACCTTCTTTAAGTCTTACGTGTTCTGTTCACACACTTTAGCGATTATTCGCTTGTTAGTGATTGTGGAGTTCTAAGTTAGAACTTTAGAATTAAATAAGTAAAACCCCACAACTATTTAATTCATATTAATGATTAATATTTATTAATTACTATTTACCTGCTAATTATTACTTATTTAATAATTAATCACCATTTATTGAAATAACTCATTAATTGATATTTATTGAAACAATTAAAGTAATTAAATAATTAAAATTAAATAAAATGTAAAGAAATAAAATAAAATTTAATATGCAATTTTTAATATATAAAAAATTCACAAAAAATTTCGAGATCAAATTTCTACGCAAATTGTTGTTCAGTTACATAAAAGAAGTGCCGGAGCCTGCGTTCCGGCTAGGATTAGAATTTATCTCCAAACCTAAGAAGTACCGGCAGAATTTAAGCTCTGCGTTGGACTGAAGCATTCAGCACTTAAAGAGATAGTTTTGATTGCGGAAATTCTTAACTTCTACTAAGTAATAATTTCTACATTTCTGGTCTTTCCATTAATGTTTGCGTTCAGAAGCGGCCGAGGGGTAACATAGGCAACTTGTTCAAACAGTTTAACATAGTGATCGGATTGACTGCATTTAGTCTTCTATACCTTGAATATCAAACAGTTCTATCAGAACGTCCTTCAGGAAAGCATCGCTTCTAAAGCAGATAGTGTCGCGAGCATCATTATAATAGATTCATCAATGAAATCAGTCTTTAATATTCACAGAATCTTTCATCAGTTAAACTGTCCACCCCCTGCGAAAAGATTATTTGACCTTGAGCAGAAATTTATATGCCATTTATTTTAAATATGCCAATAGTTTGGCTGTCGCACATTTTTTCCAAACAATCTCATGATATCTCGACAATAAAAGCATAATTTTAAAATTAACAAAATTTAATGTTACTTCATATTTTATCTTTACTTTTATTGCGCCTCATCAATGAACTCAAGAAACTTCTGTGTGTTAAATTTCGCGACTATGACAGGTCTTTATCATTAATTTTTATTCACAGCAACGAGTATTTCTTAAATTTTTTTGAGCAAGAAGCATATCTTTTAAATATATTTTTATATCTATCCCTTTAGAGTCAACGGAACAAAACTAAATTTTTTAAAAGATATTTATTACGTCAAAATCAATTAATTACATTAGAATTAGCTACAACAGTTGTCTTAAATCTTCCACAAAGTCCTCAAAATTTTAAACCTCCTTTTTTAGTTCTCTAAAACGGAAAAATTTATTTTATTGTTTCAATATAAGCAATAGAATTATTAAAATTTATCTTACCATTGTATCTTTACATTTATCTTACCTTATATCTTTACCTCCTAGTTCGCAAAGAATAAACCAATTTGTTTAATCCTTCAGCATCTGCTTCAGAAATAACTTGAAATGAAACAATCCTTACAGTTCCCGTGCAACATGAGAGTGAATACAAGCCCAAAACCTCGATTCATGCTCCTTGTTTATTGGAAAATTTTATATATATAAAAAAAAGTGCAGTAACTATTAATATGGTACATTTCATTTTCATTCACCCTTGTTTATTATTCGGATGCTATTCCAGAAGGCTTTTATGAAATTGCAAAACTCAACAGTTGTGTCGCCGTCTATGTTCAGTTAGTGGACTTAAAGAAGTAGTTCAGTTAGTAGACAAGCTTGTTATGACTAAGTAAAGAGCTCAAGTCAACCTAATGAGAGACAGCAAAGAACAACTAATTTCGGCAGTATACTAGTTTCTATGAACCTTTAGTCTATACAATTCGTTACAGAAAGTGCAATTGGTTCTTAAAGCTGCTTTCGATAACAAATTTTAATGCTAGAAAATATTATATACACTACTGTGAAAGCTCATGTCTTTTAAGAATAAATTAATGCCATTAGTTTTTCTTTTTCTTTTTTTTAGCTCGATTGTTTATAACACAAAATTCTTTTAATATTTACTGATGTATTCCGAAATTAAAAGTTAAAAATCACAAGTTTTAAAAATAAATTTCCGAATTTTTGATCGAATAGCTAATTTGGCGCCCCTTCTATTTGTTCACCCGAGGCAAGTGCCTCACCTGCCTCACCCTCATCTCGGCCCTGACCATCAGTAGTCTGAGGGTGTTTGATTTCTTTCTGTATATATGCTTTTTAAAGTTGCTTCCCCTCATGGTTCTAACGGCCAAGCGGTAAAGTCGCTGAGCACCTAGGCTCGATTCCAGACGTACGGACAGGCTGCATGGGTGTTTTCGGAATTTTCTCTATGTGTAAAGTGGATACGAGTCAATTTCCTTTAGAAGGTCCTCCACTAATACATCTATCCTTAGGCAGATAACCCTGGCGTGCTTTGCCGTAATCAAATAAACCAAACCATGCTCCTAGCAATCACGTCATTCTCATTAATACAGTGACATCTTGACCGCCATGCATTTAAAGACTTTATTGCCTCAAAAAAGACACTCAAAAGGAAATTACTCTTGCGTTTTTAGTGCTAGGAAAATCAATTTATTTCTCTGGTTCTTTAATACAGTTATACTGTACGATACAATAGCTGCATATTTGCATTTCACATTCATATTTTATGGATTAAACTAAAGTATTAGAATCTTTTACTTTCGTACATACTAGAGAAATATTATATACCAGATACGATGTATTTTATATTATTCTAGTACAGAATATTTCCTTATTATTTCATTAGTAGATGGTAATGTCTTTCTTGCATAATTTGTCAATTAAGCTCGACCGTAATTATGTACGATCTTGTTTCACACAGCATATCCTGATAACCGCGGTGAATCTCACGGATACGAAGAGAAGAGGCACACCACCATATATGGGCGAAAAGCTACAAAATCCCAAATCAAAATATAACGATTCCTTTGTATAGTTGTTCTCTTCCTTACGTCAAATAAAATTCGGTTTATGTAGAGAGAGATAGATACACACCGGCTATGAGAAATTACCGGCAACAATCCTTCTTTGTCAAATAGAATCAATTTCCCACTCCAATTAATCAACCATATCGTACATTCTCCCCTCAACACAATTTATATCTACGCAATCGATACCCCTTGCTATGAAGATACAAATACCCAGCACTGATTTATTATTACTTTTCTTTTACTGCTCCCAATTTCGGAAAGCTTTCATTTTTAAACCTTGAACAAAAAGGTAATATTTGTATCTTATCCGGTGTTCCCTTTCTCCCTCAAGCAAAAGGCTTCCCTTTCCCAGTAAAAGACCAAAGGGGGGAGGGTATGAGAGCTAGAATAGCATCGCATGCCTTTTCCTCCATCGTAAAAAAAACCCCACCCTGCGGACGGCGAGATACCTAATTTACGGACGCCTACTCCGGAGTAGCGTCACCCCGCCTCTTAAAGGGAACTGCGCTTGCTTCTTCCAGATTTGGCGCTTTATCGCTCAATCTATGAGCACAAATTAAGATCGCCAATCACTTTACCATCTCCCGGCTTGTTCGGAAATTAGAGACAACAGAGCGCAACATGTAATAAAGGTAAATAATATAATATTATCCAGTTAGCTACAGTTTTACAGATAGCAAAGGAAGGTACATTTGGGCTTGACGAAGTTCGCAAACGAATTCAGATTATGTACTTTGCATTATCATATCCTTAACGCTTACGGATGCAGCAAAATTACGCTAAATTTGGATTTTTTTAAAAAAAATTGCTTGTTTAGTGAGTTTGAAATTGGGCATCAGTTTAAATGAAACTTTATACTAGTTATATAGTACAACAACAACAAGGATGTATGAGGATACTGCATTGCAAATGATTCATGCAGATGATTAAAAATACATAAACGCATTCCTTGCAACCAATGTGTCATAATTAATTTGGTATTGATTAATCAGTGGCTCCCAAATTGTGGATCGTGACAAATCAATGACAATTTTTAGTGGGACGCGAGAAGTTCCGAAGTTCTGTTTTACTTATAGTATGACTACATATATTTAATCGTAATTACACAGCCGTCCAACGGGATAGCGGTTAGTGACTCTGACTGTCGTATTGAAGGGCCTCGAATCTCGGAAAAGGTAGGATTGTTGTAAATGTAGAGTGTTTTTGGTGGATGGGCGTGCTCTAAATGTGTGGAAGAGGATGGGAGACCACCGCACCGGCTCCGGTGTGGTCTTCCTCAAAACTGGGAGAGAACTGGGCAACGTCGTACTGTCAGTTATATGGTACCCACGGCTCTTGTCAACGAGGCGCAATCTTGTACTCCTTGTCACGATAAGAACTATTCGTGAGCTTGTTCTGATTAGGTATGAAATGTGAGAGTAGTTACAATAACAACTGTAATTGCAAATTAATTTACAATCATCAATTAATTTTTAATAGTTACATATTTTATTTATTATTATTTTATTATTATATTTTCTCATCTTGGAAGTTTCTTTCTTTTTTCTTCGCCCGTTTTATTAGTGTAACATTATGCATGTGGACAGTGATTAGTCGCATTAGTGATTGCTATGGATAAGTTCATGGAAATTGCAGCTTCTTTATGGTGCACATAAGGAAACACATGAAATCTTTACGAAATGAACTGTTTCAGGTGCTGGAAAGAGAATCCAAAATGAATGATCAAGTTTTCGCCTCTTTAAACAGAGGGTCATCAGTGAGAAAAATACTGTATGAATTAAAAGAATTGTCAACAGGCGTTGCATAATTCATTGAACCCAGATTTCAAGGGACCCCAAGCTCATCTTATAATCTAACATATAAATATTGGGAAGGTGCACATTTTTTTAGTCAAGCTCTTTTCCTCAGTTATAAAACTTACGTTTTCATGAATTAGTCCTGTTTTAGCAGCTTCCAAAGTTCTTTCTGTTTGCATGAATTCGGAGGACATCTCTGCCCCCAACATTCTTCTGAAAGGTACTGTAGGGGAATGAGTCGTTAAGTAGGAGTGGGCTATTCCTATGTGTGAATGTGTTAAGTCTTCACCTCGAAATTCTTACGTTGAAGACGTGTCTGAGATTAGCCTCTTTCTAAACGTCTTTACTTTCATTATAGTATTTTTCATGTTTCTGAGATATTAGCAGCAGAGCTTAAATTGCGCCGGAGCCCGGTTCCGGTGCTTCTTAGTTTTTGGGATAAATTCTAATTCTAGTCGGAGCGCATCCGAGCCCTAAATAAGAAGGCTCCGACACTTCGTTTATGTAACTGAACAATTTCAGTAGAAATTTTATCTCGAAAATTTTATTTTTAGCAATAAAAGTATATTAAAAATCACTTATTAAATTTTAATTTATCTCTTTACATTTTATTTAATTTAAATTATTTAATTACTTTAATCTTTAATTACTTAAATAAATAAATAATTATTATTAATTAATTAAATAATAATTATCAATTAAACAATAATTAATATATATTAATGCCAATTAAATAAATGTTAATTAATCTGATAATCCTTAACTATTTAATTTTTTAATTATTAATGATTTTAATAGTCGTTTTATTTATTTATTTACTCTTGTTCCTCTTTTCTAACGGTCTTCCATAGGGCTCCGGCACTTTTACTTTTAGAAACTAAGCACTGAAATTATCAGCTATTTTCCTTTCTTGCCTTGTTGTCGTTGCTGATGTGAGTAATCCCGCTTGTCTGATATCAGAACAAGTCCACGAAAATCATCGTGGCAGGGAGGCAAGATTGCGCCTCTTCTCAGCAACCTCTCGAGAGCCTATTCGGCTTGCCGCACAGTCACTATACATTTACAAACATCCATGCCTTCTGCGGAATTCACAGCTGAGCCCTTCAGTACGGAATTCTAAATCACTAACGACTGTCTCGGTTGGATGTCTTTCTTATCTTAACGAATATGTATATTTTAGACTTTATTGAGACTAGAAGGAAAGAAACCATTTTGTTTAGTGCAGTAAGAAAACGTAGTTTATTGGATTTGCATAAACGGAAGAACTAAAAACTACGAACTGGCACTTGAAACCAAAGATAAAACCAGTTTAGAAGGTGAATTTCATTCCTGTCAATCTGATGCAGCTGATTCCTTATTGTTGCAAAAGAAAGCTTAAAAGAAGAAAATATTCCCATCTCTCAAATTTACAATGAAGAAACAAAAAAAAAATGTATCATTGAGATTTTGACATGCTGAATAATATTCCACAATTTTCAAGTGTTGAAGCTGCTGTATATAATTCCAGGCAATAACGCCGAAGTATACGCCCCAAAAGCTACTTGTATGGTATATTTAGTGATTCTAAATACGTTATTAGAAAAGGATAATAATTCTAGAGCTTCTTGTTATTTAAAGATTTTAAAGCTAGGCCTTTTTTTTTTAAAGTAAGAAGAGAGAAAAGCGAAAAACTGTCTTTATGGGCGGCCTGAATATCGTAAAGCCACGAGGGCTATCTGTGTAAAAGAGGGAGGACTTTCTGACGGAACTGGCTCATATTCACGTTATACATGGGCAAAGCCACAAAAAATAGCCCTGCAGCCAGCTCATTTGCTTAGCCTCGAACCCAAAGCACTACGAACTACCAGTATTCAGCCGTCTTAACCACTCGGCCACTGGTGGGGGCCTCTTTATGGCTAGAACACTTAAAAGCAATTTAAAATTTTATCAAAATTATCTCAAAC
The DNA here is from genome assembly GCA_000611955.2 of Stegodyphus mimosarum. Lineage (NCBI taxonomy): Eukaryota > Metazoa > Arthropoda > Arachnida > Araneae > Eresidae > Stegodyphus > Stegodyphus mimosarum. The sequence continues at coordinate 326,280 of KK116104.1, forward strand.
TTACCGGGTGGCCATAATTAAACTGATAGTGCTGACAGTGTTCTGTAGCGCGATCTATTTGCGAGAATGACGCCACATTTTGTAGGAAGATTAAACAAGACGGGGGACGAAGGATTCCGCGAAAAAAAATTAGTTCCAAAAGTCACCGCTAGGGGAATATTTGGCGCTGTGTAATAGAAAATAGAGTGTTAACAAATGCAAATTAATACGGAATAAAATTACCTTTTATTATGCACATTTTCTGATTTAGTTCAAGTGCAATATGGCAACACTTTTAAAAAAGCGTAAAATCTACACAAAAAAATGCGTAAAGGTAACGGTCTTCTGTCAGTTAATGGGTTAAAAGCAATGGTTGCGACGTTTGAGAAAACAGGTTCTCTGAAGTTCAGTCAGGCAGAGGACGAAAAACTGTACCACAGGATATAATCGAAGCAGTTGCCATGGCGATTGTCGACAGAGGACCAGACAATATTGCTGCCACCTCTAGCGCTCGTGGAGCAGCTCGGAATATGGATATGCCTTACAGTACGGTATGGAAAATCTTACGAAAGATTATCAACTTCTAGCCAAGATCTTCAAGATCAGCCGTGTACAGGAGTACTGTACCCCGACCATGATAAGCGATTGACTTTTGCTCTCACCTTTCTTGCCAGAATGGAGGTGGATGCTGCTTGGCCGTGGAAAATCTTATGAGGAGACGAGGCCCACTTTTACCTGAATGGAACTGTGAATACCCAGAACTGCCGAATTTGGGATGACAAATCACCACATGCAGTCACAGCAATTCCCTTACATTCACCAAAGGTAACCGTTTGGTGTGGGTTCACAGCGGAATTTATCGTAGGTCCATTCTTCTATGAGAACATTACCCCGATAGGACCGGAAACCTGTTCTGTTACCGGAGAGAAATATCGCCACATGTTGAACAGCTTTGTCATTCTGGCACTTCAGCAAAGACAATGCCTGAGGGATGACAACACCACATGCAGTCACAGCAATTCCCTTACATTCACCAAAGGTAACCGTTTGGTGTGGGTTCACAGCGGAATTTATCGTAGGTCCATTCTTCTATGAGAACATTACCCCGATAGGACCGGAAACCTGTTCTGTTACCGGAGAGAAATATCGCCACATGTTGAACAGATTTGTCATTCTGGCACTTCAGCAAAGACAATGCCTGGGGGAAATGATTTTCATGTAAGATGGAGCCCCTCCACACGTTGCTGTACGGGTGTAACAGATGCTACGACAGAAATTCACAACAGAAAGAGTCATTAGCCGCTACTTTCAAACTGCATGGCCACCTCGGTCGCCTGATCTTACCCCATGCGACTTCTGGCTATGGGGTTACCTTAAGTCCAAGGTCTATCAAGGAGTGGTCCAGGACCTGGCTACGTTGAAGGATAACATATCACGGCCTGTACGGGAGATTCCTGCAGACATGTTACTTTCTGTTGTTGTGCATACTGTGCACAGAATGCAATATGTGGTCCACAACAACGGCAGCCACATTAAACCTCATTTGAATGCAAAATACAAGGTAATTTCCGTATTGATTTGCATTTGTTAACACTCTATTTTCTATTACACAGCGCCAAATATTCCCCTAGCAGTGACTTTTGGAACTAATTTTTTTTCTCGGAATCCTTCGTCCCCCGTCTTGTTTAATCTTCCTACAAAATGTGGCGTCATTCTCGCAAATAGATCGCGCTACAGAACACTGTGAGCACTGTCACTTTAATTATGGCCACCCGATATATTATACATACTAACATGGGAGCACCTTTAATGGCATAAATTCTGTTCCTATGCTGTTTTGCTTACTTTTCGAGAAAACAAAACAGACTCATAAAAAATTATTTTCTTTGATCAAAAATTACATTATTGACTGGGATCGTAAAGAAATTGCAATGGATTTTTAAGCTTAAATTTTAGTTACTCAAAAGAACAGTTATCCTTCGGCGAAAATAAAAATTTTGAAATTTCCGCTTAAATAAAAATCTCTGGAGAAAGATATATGACTTGAGACTTATTGGCGAGTATAGATACAATGGAAAAATTAAAACTCACCTCAGACTGCGCGCTGAAAACCATAGAAAATATCGGTGATGGTTGGTTTGCTATGCCAAAAAAAAAAAAATCACTATCTTATGCAAGATTAGAAAAAAATTATGATTAATTGCATGAAAATGATGTCGCAGCAAATAAACATGTGGAATTTCAATAGAAAATTACACAGGACAAATAATGTTGTAGACTAATGTCATCATAGATTTAATGCCTATGTATATATACAACACCTTCCGCTTATTAAAATCACTTACATTCCAAATATATTCGGGTTTATTAAGCGGCTGAGTTTTATAGGGGGGCATTTTGTGAATTGCAAATCGTGACATCAATTTGAAACTTTTCAAGAAAAATAACGGCTAACAAATTTAATGATGGATCCTAAAATAATAATTAAAAGTTAAAGCTAAAATTAAAATATTTGGACAATTTTAAAACTCAATTTAATTATTTTTATAAAAATATTTGTGTAATGATTTTCTTGATGAAATTTCATCTTCTACATATAACTATTCTAGCTGTGTTTATTTCCATATCATTCAACAACAGTTTCTCAATTTCATTCGTAATTTCATAAAATCGCAGGTAGCTGTTTTTATCAGCACTTTCAGCTTAAGAATTTTTTATAATTTGCAGAGCTTTTCTAAAATCGATTGATGGTGGCAGGTCATCTCTTTTCCTGTATAACTTTCGCTGACAATTTCCCGCAGCTCTTTTTATCACTTTCGTAGTCAGTTTTTATACAGATTGTCTCAACATTGTTGCGAATTGACACCTATTTTATGAATCTTCATAACTTCCCTCGCTGATGTCTGAAACACTAGCTATATTTTGCAGTTCCTCTGAAGCTTTTTCTACATAAAAGCTCCATTTCCGAAAACAGATTTTTGACTGACTCTAAGCGATTTATTCCTTGCATTGGTTATAATATGCGTAGCCTCTAGCACACATATCGACTTACTTATCATTGTCACAAAATTCAGTTTTATTCATAATTTTCTGTTCTGTAAGGACATTCAAAAGCTTTTACTATACCCTAAAATTAAAAGAGTGTTAGAAGTTCTATTTGCAGGAAGAGACACTAATGTTTTTCAGAAAGATATCAGAGGTGTTTGTGTGCTGCACAGTTACCTAATTAATGAAGCTATTTTTTAAGTTTTTCAATTCACTGTCCTTCGAAAGGAAACTAACAATACTATTAACCGTCTATGAGTACTTAACGCTGTGGTAAGTAAAAACTATGTTCCTTCAAACATCAAAGTTTTCTCCTTTTGTTAGTGTGCTATCTTGTTAATTGTTGGGTCGATGTTGCACGTTAATAAACAGTAACTTATCTTTTCAGTTCCTTAAACCAACTGCTGTTTCACATTTAAATATTAATATATGTTCCGATAGTGTTCTGCAAAGCAATCCAGTTTTGTATGTAGTATAAATTTAGTGTGGCTTGTATTCATTTAGAAATCCAAGTAAAACGTCTTTTATGTAGTTATCAGCTGCATGGTGATCTGCTTCTATCAGGCAGTTTCTGATGAACAATGCTGAATTTCTTTTTCTGCAACCTGCGAGCCATCTGTCAGTAGACACAAAATTCTCTTCTAGAGTTTAGCGAATTGGTGAATAAAGGTTTAGAAACCAAAATACGTTTCAGTTTTATAGCTTAAAACTATTCTAAAAAAGAACTATCAACGTCTGTCGATTTTCTCCCCTTTTTACGCATCTTTGAAAAACTTGTATTTTTTCATTAATTGAATTCATTTCATTAATTCATTGTTTCAGTAAATTGCAAAATCTGTTTGGAAATTACCAATTCAAATACATTTTTTCTCTGGCCGTAATGATTTAATCCAATTTCAAAGCTTACGTTTCTAACCAGCAGAAAGATTGATGTTTGTCTTGTAAGATATTTCTTCTCTCCTTCCATCGTACCTTCAAGGTGTAACGGTAGCACAGTCGGCGCATATTCGAGAGGTCCGGGTTTGAGTCTTTGCTAGGGCATTGCTTATTTTTCATGTCTCCTGCTTGAAAATACCCTAATGACTCTACAGCCTGTTTAGTCCATCTATCACTTCATGATTACAAGCATGACCAGTGCTTTCCTTGCTTTATCTTCAGTCTACAATTACTACCACCTTTACATTCAAAGATTTTTTAAATGTACTGTAATGCTAAGAAGCATTTCATAAATATTTTTAAGAATCTCTTTGGAACATAATGTGTCTATCCGAAAAGGAAGATTTTGAATGTGGAGACCTTAAAAAATGAGATACAAAACCTAAACTTCCACCTCCTATCAGATGGTTGTCGAGAAGAAACCCTCGCTCATTTCGGTGACTCTACTTTCGAAGATTATTTTTGTTAATCTTCAGACAAGGAAATTCTGCTCCTCTGAAATCCAGTGCGGAGAAAGGACTCTGAAAATAGTGTGTCATAGTTACAATGACTGGAGGGTAGGAAAATTATAGCCAAACCCGTTTTATTGAATCACTACGTGCTTGAATGATAAAGCCACAGTCCACAAGTCCTTAAATGGATGAACTACAAAAGGCTTTGATGGATACTAGTAGGATATCCTGGCCCTGAAGAATCAATCTTTTTCCAATCTGAGTTTAATTAAGCGGCGGTTTTTCTACTGATCAGCATTCATTTTTTTTTTTTTTTGGTTCCTAAAAATCTGAACGTGATAAGCGGCTGAGTTCAACCAATGAGTTTAATACGTGGAGGGTATTGTATATGCAATAAATATAGAAAATGACGTGGATTGATGTAGAAGCATATACAGTGTGAATCTGAACAAGGGATCAAAACTTTACGGGGTGATAGAACGCAGCTATACAAGCAATATTCGTCATATAAAGTCTGGGCAGAACACAACCGGCGAGCTGCTAGGTGGCATTGTAAATGGTATAAAAAGGGTCGGTCCTCACATCTAACGGCATTTTCTACCGTAGATTGCCGAGATGATAGTTGGTTATACGAACCACGAAATTTCCAGGGCGATAGGCTGGTGAAGGTGGTCCCATAGCTTGGTCACGAAGATCACCGGATTTCTCGTGTTTGGACTTTTTCCTGTGGAGCCATGTGAAAAGCCTAATCTGCGAATGCTCCGTTGAAGCGAATGTTTATCTAGTCGTCAGGTTCGCCTTGCCGGCGATACTCGGGAAATGCCTGGTGTCTTCGCAAATATACATCAGTCCCTATAGCGCAAGTGTGAAGCCTGCATTATAGCTAGCGGAAGGTCTTTAGATGAATTTCTTTGAACATGTGCATCAATTACATTGCTGTTCATAAATTGTTTTCTGGACTAGCTCCTCTGATTTTTTTGTTAATTTATTAAATGTTTCAGTGAAGCACTATCTTTTAACGTCTCATCGTTTGCGTTCCGACTACACATTCTATGACGAATATTGCTTATATAGCTGCCTTCTAATCACCCCGTAAAGTTTTGCTGCCTCGTTCAGATTCAGCCTGTATAGAAGATGCATAACGAAGAGCAAACTTGGCAGCCCAGGCAGATTTAAATATTCATTTTCATTTTTGTTTAACATTTGAGGTCACAAATAACTTGGCACACTAATCCTATCTATTCAAGAACATTTAAATTTTTGATATCGTTTCGATAAGAAGAGAACAGCGCAACAGCAGTGTAGTTAGGCCGAGAAGCAGAATTGAAGAATTTTGTGTTCAGGACGAAATCTTAATTTAGACTGGGCTAGTTTCGATTTATACATCATTTTGATTGGCTAATTAATAAAGTTCTAAAATTATTAGTGCCTGTTTGAGTTTTAGTTCGCAAAATCTTTTACATCACCAGCTTATGTAAAATCCTTATGATATGGATTAATTTGGAAACGACGCAACCTAGAACAGTTACTTATAAGCAATTACTATTATTAGAATAGAAAGGGGGAATGCAGAAATTGAAATGAAGCTTTGATGTGCTATTATAAATTTAAGTTAGAATTTTTATTGACATAGTTTTACCTTATATCCCCCATATATATATAT
>KK116105.1:0-47122 GCA_000611955.2 Stegodyphus mimosarum
GATTCCTTCTTGGTGTTGCAATTTTCACAAACGTGAGTGTATATACGTATGTATGTATGTATGCATGTATGTACATACGTTTTTGATAGTGCCGATTGCAACGGAAAATGGAGGTGCACAACTAGATGTAATAGTAGTCCCATATACAAAATTTCAACGTTCTACAGCTAATCGTTTCTGAGTTATGAGAGATACATACATATATACGTACGAAAAATCCCTTTTGAATCCATTTTAAATCCATTTTACAAACCGTTTTGGAAAACAAAAAGTGTCCTTTATTCTGTCTGTACGTATAAGCGTCACGCAAAAAGTCGTTCAAATGGATTCAGGAACGGTCAAAATGGATATTTCACATGAAATATGGTACCGGGAGTTTTTAACGTTTACAATACTTCCTTTACTTCGTACAAAGAAGTAGTGTGATTTCACTCAACTAGCATCATCCATATTGAATTAGTATTCAATTTCATACTAATACTTTCATACTGCAATTTAAAGCATATAGGGCATTTCAATTAGCATTCAATGGGATTTGTTACATTTACATTCTAGTAACCATAACTGCTGTTCACAATTTAATAAAGCATCTAATTAGCTAGATATAAATGAGAAAAATAGAATTAAAAAATGAAAAAAAGTTATTTATCTGGGGCTAAAGGTCAGTTCTTAGAAATAATGGTTCGTGAAACAGCGAGCAGTCACACGACAAGGTCAACGTCTGTCACAGCTAACTGCTCAAAGTTAACCGCGCTTGCAGCTCCGTGTTTTGAATTCATTACGTTTGCACACTTGACGGAGCGAGTGACGATGCAAAAATGTAAAGAAAAAGGTAGAACACGAATAAAACAGCTCGTTTTAAAGCAAATGTTTAAATTTTTATTCAACTTATTTAAAACATGCATATCTTCAGTGATGATCTGCACGCAATTTAAAAAACGAACGAATTAAAACTCCTTCTTGTGGATCTTTAAAATATTTGAGAAAAGTTTACCAATTTAATTGGTAGGATCAAAATAAAATAAATTTTTTTTAAATCAAAATTATCCCGACTGATTGTTTTTAGACAATTCATAAACTGCACTAAACCCCACAGTAGCTTTAACGATCATGACACGCATGTTATTTTCAAATTAATGTGAAATCTCTAAATGATTGCTATAATAATGCGTCAGATAAAATCTGCAAGCTTTTTGTTTCAGAACAAATAAGCGCAGTGAAAAAGAAATTGGGTTTACCTGATTATTGCAGTAAAAAAAGTTTGAAAATTTACTTTTTCGATCATTTTTAACAGGCTAACATGTGGAAAAAATGAACCTAAAAGCAAGATGAACGCTGAAATCACGTAGTCACCATAAATCTTGCCGTCTTAAAGTCCTTCATTAATTTCGTGATGGGGTCTTCGTAATTTCGGAGAAAAAAATGTTTAATGACGCTCTAACATCCAACAAAAATTATGATGTGTATCATAATTTTTGTTAGATGCTGGAGTCTATTCTTATCTTCTTTGGCATAAGTTACTGACAGAAATGTTTACCGTAAACCTAGGCATTTTTTCTCACATGCTATTGAAGTTTAATATAAAAGCTTTAAGAAGTAAAAAAAAAAGCGCAAAAAATGATGGGTTATTGGAGCTCGGGGAATGCAAAAAACTTAACCATTATATTTCGTTCCTCAAAAAGCTCAAAGCATTCTTTATTAAGTTTTTACGGGTCAAGTTAAATTACTTTCGTTCGACTGGTTAATATTTCACTATATATGTATGTGCGTGTGTAATGATGTAGACACTGGTAGCGTGTACCCCTGTAAGGCGTAGTTATGTGTAAAAGCATAGTTATTACAAGTAGCGGCAGATTAAAATTTTTTTTCTTTATTTTTGAGAAGCACAATCTTAATATAAATTATGCCTCGTAATGGATGCAATCGAAGCGCCCGTTTTAGTCACATTTTTGTCTGTTCTACAGCTTATGAAAATACGATGATTGAGAGAGGCGGTATGCTCATAGGACATCAAGCAAGAGCAAGAATGTGAAGTGTTCAAGATGCAAGAGTGATATGAATTTCACTTCGCAATTTTCCTAATGTTTCTATTAGATATTAATAAAACGTTTCTGTTCCTGTTGAACTGGAAGATGTACAAATGGGCCGTGTGACAAAAGTCATATTTTACAGCAGCAACAAAAATCTATCCCATTTCTCACAAGAATGTCAGAAGTCAGCAACACAAAAATTATGAGATCGATATAACTAGGATCCATGTAATTCAGCGTTTTCAAACTTTTTCTAACATTTTTGTGAGGAATGGGATAGTTTTTTTGTTATAGTTAAGTCGAATACACACTGAATATTTTTTTCAAACAAAACACTGTAATTTAACTTGCCTTAAAAATGCTCAGACAGCCTAAACTGGTTTACAGCTTGGAAAAATCATTAAGCATAAAGTTTATTTATTAAATATGCTTTATCACGAAAGTTATTTCATAAAAAGGTCTTAATTAGTTTAACATCATACTTAAAGCGATAAAGCAGGGTGTTTCTATGAATGGACACAATTAATGTACGCAGCTGAAAGTATACTAGGTACTTCGTGGGGAAGAATGCTAATCCACAATTACCATCAGCTTCTGTGTTTTCTTCTAAGCCCGTTGAATAGTTGCGAGAAGGCACTGAACACGAAACATGTTGCTTGATTTGGTCTGCAAAATGTTATTCAGGAAGTTATAAAATTTTAACTGAACAATTTGTTTCTTCTTTCCATATGTATAAGTTTTATAAGAAGCAAGATGATCCTGGATTATACTGCGCTTATTACTTCATCAAGGTAAAATACGAGATGTTCCATCCCAGCTATGATTAAGAGTAACCTGGAAGACGAGTTCGAGCGTGTCGTATCTCTTTTCTCTTAGTACTAACCTCCAGAAAGAACTTTCGTATCGACAGATTTCACCTCACTGATCACCACCTAGTTTTAAAAGACAAGAGATTCCGGAATTCCTATTAGCAAATACCTTTGCTTGTATGCTCTAGATTCTCAAATTTTTTCTTGCACCGATCCCTATTAAAGTAATAGTTTTCTTCATCGATATTTACTCCATAATACACAGTATACATCATAATCATAATATAAATAATTGCACATAAATAGGTTAAATATAACAAAGAGATTAAGAATATGAAGAAAAGTTTTGAAAACGTGGTTTATTAGATTTATGTTTAATTATTTTTTGTGTTATTGTTACTTTAAAATTTACAAATATAAGCAAGATTTCATAAACAAAATTACTTATTCCAACTGCATAAAAATTCGATTTTAGTTTATGTAATGGCTTCACTTTATGTATTGATACAAGTTTTGAAATATTTCACATAAAATTGGTTAATTTAATTTTTTAAATTACTTTATTCAAAAGTATTCAAACTGCTATTAAAAAATATTATCTATTTAAAAAATATATTGAATAATTTTAAGGTATTTTATCTTATTTTATATAACTTTTTTCCATACTGTATGAAACAGCTTTATATCAATAAACAATTAATTATCAATTTTATGAATAATTCTTTGTAATTAATGAGGTCTTTATTCTCAGTTCACAGCTGATTGTGTCCGTAGTCAAATACTGACAGTCAGTTGCCAGTTCATATTTGATTATATACCACCAATCGACGCCTTGATCATCATTGACGCCCTTTAAAATTTCATCGCCTTCCAGGGGTCTATACAGATCCCGCTGGAAACCCCTGCCTTAGACCTAGCCCAACGGCTCCCTATCTATGTTTCCCGGACCCCTTGCTCAGCGCTATAGAAAAATAAAATAAATTATAATCGATAGAAATGAAGAATAAAAAACTACATATAGAATCAAAATCATGAAAAAAACAACTAGATATTAGATTATGAAAAGGAATTTGCCAGATTTAGTTTCATTCCTCTAGCAGATAACCTGTCGTCTGTAGCGAAGGCGCGATGTAATGGCGTTGTTTATAATACAAAGCATGATATGAATGGCTGTTTGGGATCCCATAACACGCTTTGGGCAGCAGAAATGGCCATTATGTTGTATACTGTGCGACTGTTGCGTGTTACGCGAGATTCCTGGACGAAACTGTCAAAAAAAGTTTAAACTGATTTATAACCCTTTAATTTTGAATAATTTGACTATTTCTCATGGACAAATCATCTACAAGTATGTATGTTTTAATACGTATTTAATATTTTGTATACAGTAATAAAATGTTTGAATTAAAATACCAAAAAATTGCAGTTTCAAAATGTTCTTCATAAATAATGGGATTAAAGAAAAACGAAACCGGTTAGTTTACGGGTCAGGTTGGGCACTTTTATCTGCATAATGATAGTAAAATATTTATCACAGAAATATGATGCTTTAGCGTTTTCATTATATTTCTGAATGTTTCATTATTGTGCAGGAAAAGTGTTGTAATTTCACTTAGCCAACAGGACTTGGAGAAACACTCGTTAATCGCAAAGTGGGAATTCGATAACTCTTTAGGTACAAACAAATAATACCATAAATCTGAAGCCAGCGATTCAACTGTGTTTAAACATATATTATACCCCTTTATTTGGACTCTGATGGCAGTAATTCTAAAATAATTTAGTACAATAGTCGATAGGCCTTTAATAATAGTGCATTAAAATATTATAAAAAAATTCAATGAAAGGAACCTAGAGAAGGTTTGAAAGGAACCAAAAATAGCTACGTAACAATGTTTTAAGCACAGCAGATCAATTTCAGGCAGCCGTAAATTAATTATTTCAGCGATTGATGATAAGAAATGTAACTCTATCGCTGATGATTTTATCTATATAGTAATGCTATATTTATGGCGAAACAAATAAAAGCGTTTGATTCAATTGACAGAATGATAAACACAGAAATAAAGATCAAACGCTTGGAACAGTTCAGAATAACAGTATTACACCAATGGATACATTTCTCCGAATGCCTGCTGACACTTCGCCAATACGTTTCTGATAAAAGAAATGTGGCAATTCCTAGGACAGTATCAACAATTTGTAGGAGTTTATTTAATTTACTTAACAGTTATTTTATGTTCAATCAGCTTTCCAATCGCTTTTGCTCTTAACGCATACTATCTTGCCAAAATGCAAATTGACTAGTGCACATGTATTCAAATGAGGTAGAAATAAGTTATTATTTAAGGGAATGTTTTGGAAGGTGATATCAGAGCGTGTTCTTTCTTCAAGACCACGTTTCTAACCTTGATTCTCTAGAGATCATATTTCTGTGGCCTTGAATTATTCTTGCGGTTAGGCTTGTTTACGCCGACTTTCGGGTCAGAGTCAGCTTCCGCAATAGTTAACATGTGAAGCCGTTAGGCTATACTTCATCAATTTTTAAGCTATTCGTTACCTTTTGAGTTAAGGCAAAAACACTAGCATTTGTAAACACGAGATGGTGCCGACGGTAAACTTTATTTGAGTTAATAAAGGGCTTCTTACACCCTTCTCCTGACTTTATAGTACTTGATGATTATTCACCAAACAGTCATCAGCATCGAGTATATTTTATGATAGCAAAAGAAGTACGGCATTACAAAGTAGTTGAACAAAACAAAAAGAGGGAAAAAAGGAAAAAAAAAACGCATTCAGACGCTATTTCATCTAGATTAATCTTCGACAGACATAGTCACGGATTTGGCAAAGTGAATTTGCAGAGACATGGCAAGACCTTTTTTTACCCTTCATCCTAAAAGGTAAACGTTAATTTGATTTAAAAGTGAACACAATTTTAATATTTGTGTAGGCGATCACGAAATTAATATCGATGAATTCAGAGCTGGTTGCTACTACATTATTTGCCTTAAAAGGCAAATAAGGCATCTTTACAGATACTTACTAGCATCGAGAAAAAATGCATTCTGTGTTTATGATAGTTTCCAGCAACGTTTTAAAAATAATAAACTATATAAAATCGGGCGTTTTTAAAGGTTATACTCTTTAAACTAACATATGAAGATATGGGAAGCCATCGTGAGTACCTCCTGCTACAACGCTGAAGTAAGGTAACTGTTTCGCGGAAACGGGTTGATGCGTTTAATGAAATGCATGCAGAGGTAGCAGCATTTTCCATGGACTAGAATCCTTTTCGGGTGACAGTTTTAAATAATGAAACTTGGGTATGCAAAGTGATTTGGTCAACGTGTTTAGCAAAATGACTGAAATTAGGCTACCATTGGAAAGAATAAATGCCATATTTTTTTTAAGCAAACGCTGAAGTATCTTTTTTTAAGAGGAAACTTACGCATTAGTCGGCGTGCAGGGAAACGAAAGATATCGATTACTTTGCTTTTACAAAAAAAAAATCTTGAATGAAAATAACATCAAGATTTAAGAAAAAATAGAAGGCAATATTCAGGCGCATCTCGAAGCTTTGACAGATTAATTTGAATATTATTTTCGAAGCTATATTATTTTCAAAGATCTGAAGAGATCTCAAGAGAAGATGTTTGATGACTTTAAATATGTTCTGAATGTATCGAGCCTGAAAAAAGTGTTACCCAGTTTAAACTCAGCAGAATAGAGGCCTTTACAGACTCGACATATCACAGCGAACTAAAAATCGCGTTTCGCTTTCAAAGCCTAACGGCGTTTGACTAAACTTAAAAAATTAATTTAAAATATTGTCTAAGAAGGCAAAATTAGTACTGCTGCGTTTCTCAGCTGTATGTCTTTATGAAGTAGGACTCTCTGTTGATACGAGTATCAAAAGAAAATGCAGATTTAAATGCCTTTAAGTGTAATCAACTAAAATAACGAAACGGGGCCAGAAATTGCTAGCACACATGTCTCATAAAAAGTTTATACGTTAATTGTGTTTTGTCTAAATTTAGGACTACTGTTGAACTATAGTGCACTCTAATTAGTAAATTAAAATTATTTTTGCTAATGAAAAGTAAAAAAATAATAACAAATAATCAGCGAATATGCATTTTTAATTGAATTGTATGCAATGATTTGACTGAAAAAGCTGTGTTTTTTATGGATCTTTTTTATTTTCGCTGTGATTAATAACCTGATGTTACACAAATGGCTCGATTTTTGAAACAACTTTCTTATGTAACAAAATTTTGACAACGCGATGGGTATAGGTATTCGCGAATAAAGTAAGATGTATTAAATTTCAAAGGTTTTTAAGTAACGTCAAGCATCGTCTATTCATGTTACATTGCTTTACTATCTATCCCCTATTCCTCCCTATAACACTATTAACTTGTAAGACACAGCGTTGGCAGGAGGTGTCCCAACCACAGAAATTAAATCTGAAAAAGGCTCTGAGAGTCAAAACTTTCGGGAAACTCTGCTCTAACCATATCGTATATCGCTCCTCCAAAAATATATTCATGTTGTACTGTATATTGCTAACTCAAGAAAAGATCAAAATTAAAAATCTAGCTACGGTTTCTAACGAATGTCTGCCGCTTTTGTATCGTCTTTTAATTAAAACATAAGTCGAAAAGCAAGCCTATATTCCGATCTACCTTCGCAGTCGCAAAATGTTAAAAAAAATGTAGCAAATGCTCTGATGAGCAATGGGAGGGTGAAATAGGCTATGATATTGCTTTTTTATTTTGAATGAGTCCTGGAGCATTTTAAGGAAAATTGTTTTGCAGCTACTAACAAGCATTCTCGATCGTATTTTGCAATATAAAATAGAAAGGACTAAAAAATATATGAGCTTAATTTGTAAATTTGGCAGAAAGTAATAATAAATTAATTAAAAAATACTTTTTTTTTCAAATAGCGTGTTAACAAACTATTATTTTTTCGAAGATACTCTAAATACGTTGAATACTTAAAATAAACTTCATTTACTTTTGTAATAATTCTAGACCCAGAAGGAAAATTATCGCAAATAATAATCAAGAGCTCGAAAATAATGACATAGTTTGATTCAGGAAACATATTATGCTTTGGATCGTTTATATTTTTAAATCTTCGATTATCGCTAGATTTATAATGTAGAAATGATGCCCATCAACCCATCAGTAAATTTAAGTATTACAACTGGATTTTCCTTCTTGTTTCTTTATAACATGAAAGAAATTCTATAATTTTGAAATGGGAATTGCTTCAATTATTTCATGTTCACACAATCTGACATGTATCGTAATATGTTACAGTCATACATACTGCAGTATCGTAACATGCTACCGGAACTATACGTATTTAACTCCCGATTAACTGGGGTAATACCAGGGATGACATTCACGGTTAATTCGAAGCCAAGGCAACAGAGGAAAGGGACTAACGGAGATTATTGGAAATTATACCATTTCTTAACTAGCATTCCTTTACAAACATCAGACAAGCCGAAAAATGTGAAAATAAATATTTTAATCCCGTTGCTTTTAATGAATAGGGAAAAGTACTCGACACAGTTCTAAGTGAGCTTAAGACATATATTTTGAAGAGTGTGTCTAAAATTAGAAATAAAGGATATTCGAATAAGAACGATGTGATTTTAAAACGAATTGGCAACCATGTTTAAAATGTTATCATTGTTACTAATTTTTATTAGCATTTAGTATGCTATGAAAATTTATCATAGTTTAATACATACACGCTTCAAGAACATAATTTTCGGCAAAAAATTGTTTTCTCAGATGAAGCTCATTTCTGCTTGAATTGATATCTTAAATCACACAAAATTGTCTTTTTTAATGTAAAAAGACGTACAAGAAGCCCTTGTATTCGCAAAGCTCCCTGTATGGTGTGGTTTATAGCACAGTGGACATCATCGGACCATTTTTTCTCAAAACTAGAGAGGAGATGCAGTTACAGTGACTGTGAGGGATGCCAGATGATAATAACATATTTTTTGTGGACAAATTGGAATATGTGTTTTTAAAACGACAGTGCCATAAATCACACTGCTATAAACGTCAAAAAGACAGAGCCACATGTCACACTGCTAACGCTACTATAGACGTACTGCAAAAACGTTTTACAGAAGGATAATTTCATGAAAAGCATGTATTAGTTGGCTTCACAGAAGTTGAGATTTAATTCCTGTGAATTACATTTTGTGGCTTTATCTGAAATGCGAACAAACTAAGAATCTTTGATGCATTACGAATAAGCATCAAATGTCGCATTCCTGAACAAAAGCCCCAGATTTTGCATACATTCATCAAAATCTGGGTTCAACGAATTTGCTTGCATGCACTAAGTCTAGGTGGAAACTTAAATCATGTTTTATTCAAATGAAAATGTCATAAATTGTAATCCAAAGTAATATAAAATGTCTGGTTTAATCTGAAACAGTTTTTACTTTATTTCTTTTTAAAATCATACTATTCTTACTAGAAGACCTTTACATAACGTAATTTCATATTTGAATATGAAACTCTCCCTTCTCTAAAAAATACGACCTCTGGAATCACGATGCGACATTTGCAAGTAATAATGCTGTAACGCTGCTTGTCTAGTACAGCTATTGGATACTTTAATCTTAAATTACCGTCTCCTAAATATATAAAGCAAAATAAACGAGACAGTTATTGTGGCATTCATTTCTTATTCACTTCAGGTAACAACTTTGTTTCTTCTCAAGAGAAGAATTTCTTTTCTAATTGCTTTTTTTTCTTTCTAAGGAGCAAAACACAATTCAAAATAAAAGGACATTGGCAGAGTGCTATCGAATTACTTTATAGATGCTGACATTCTTCAGGGCGGTCCTGGAGTTGAGGGGCGCAATAGCAAAGACTGCGCAAATTTTTCTAAATCCGACAGCCTTAAAACGTGAGATACAGTTCGAGTAGAGCAGTTGAATAAAGATAAGAAAAATATACACTTATAAAATGAGGTCAGTTAAGATTAAGTGCTCCATTAGAAGAGTAGTTCCGAAAACGATAAAAAGTACTTGCGTCATAAAACTAGGATGCAAACTTGACGTTAACTTTCTCTGTCCTAGACAGAATTTAAATTAAGAAAGCGTTATCATGATAATGTGTGTGAGGCATGATGCAAGCTTATCTATTGTTTCCTTTTTTTCATAGTTTATGTTACTGGACATGTTGCAGATGTTGTTGAGAAAAGTTTTTTATCTGATATTACAGATTTTAGCAATCTCATATTTTCTGATATCCTGCAACGTTAGTGTTATGACGTTCATTTCTGGAGTGTTAAGCAAGTAATCTGATTTCAATAATAATTAGGTAGAAGTTCTAGTGAAAATTACTAATCACTTACCCAGATTAATTCATGCCACCATATCAATCCTAAATAAGCTATGGATTTTATTTTAAAAGATAGAAGAATTATAAAGTGTGTGTGTTACAGTAGTTCCTATAGTATGTTTCTGGGGATGAGCGGGATACAAGAAAGAAATATGACGAATGACGTGATTTGAAAAATTTGTAATTTCAAAATTCTCAGTTTCTGTTCCCTTAAATGCCAAATACCTACAACACTGAACTTAAGATTATTTAGATAAGGACAAAGCACTCGAAAAAATTACCTAAGGGGAGGGATGCTTTGGTGGAAGACTTTCTAAGAATAACTGCTGGGATTCACGCTGAACATAGGAAAAGCCACAAAAAACTCCTATGCAGCTAGCCCCTTCGTCGAGATTTGAACCCGGGTGTAAGTGAAACACTTATCAGATCTATCCAGGCGTTACTCGCATAACAGAAGCGTTTTCGAGAAACACATTCCTCCCGGATGTACAAAAGAAGATCTCTCATTGATTGGTGCTTCCCCAATCTTTCCTACGTGAAACACAGCTTCTGGAGCAATTTTTTCCCCAGCGTTGCGAAATACTGCGTCTAAGTGGACGTGGCAGATCGTTGAACCCAAATGTTGAAGCCAGAAGAGCTTAAACTAGAGCTGGAAGAAATGCACGTTTGGGAAAAGTTTCTTTTTTTTTAATTTTTAATTCCACCACGCGTCGCTAGAAGTAATAAGGTAGAAACGTATTCAGAATTTTATCACTTGGCCTCTAACAGGCCTAGTACCTGCCGTTAAAGTAATCTTTCACATGATGAGCAGCTTACAATCTGTCTCTTATAGATCTTCTTAAGGCTGTCGTGATATGATAACATTATTCTACTGAGCAAGTTGTTTAACTATCAAGACTAATTAATCTATGAGGTACAAAAGTAAAGAAACATAGTTCAGTAAGAGACTTCTTACTATGAGAAAGAAAATTTCACTCTGAAAATGCTCCATAAATAGCATCAAATTTATATTTTTAACGCTATTGTTAATTTGCAGACTACATTAACGAACCTCGTAGAAAGTAACAAATGAACTGCAAACATCCTGAAACATCATGGAAACATAGAATTCTTAAACTTCGTGCTATAAAATATCGTGATGAAGAAGAAAGCGGTGCAAAAAATTCGAGGTGTTTTAAACATCGCCGTCCAGAATACCTTCGTGTGAATTTTTTGGGAATGATTTGTGAACACAAGAAAAAGTATTTACCATTTATATTGCTAAGTTTCATATTTTTGTATTAACTTATAAATTTTTACTGAAAAAACAAGAAGGAAAATTATGAAATATTAGTATATTCCATATTCAAAATATGCAATATTAATGTTACATCTGTAGAATTTAAAACTTATATTTCTAATTATTTAATACCATTATTTAGTTAATCTCTTTTACAAAATATATTTTTAGACATTCGTGAGAAAATACATTATAAGAAAGATTAGGAAGAGGAACAATTAATGCAAAAATTTGTAATACAGAGGTAAAGATGTTACTTATTTCGTTTTGTGTTCACAAACCATTTTGTGAAATTTCACTTAAAATGTTTTCACTTCGGAAGTGCTCTATGCTATTATCATCATGTGATGATATGTACTTTATTTTTTACTACGATATTTTGTACGACGACGTTTTAAAACTGAGAGGTTTTTACACTGTTTTCATTTTCCATTACGATGTTTTATACCACGATGTTATCAATATTCTCATGAATTGTTATTACGTTAGAGTCATATGGTAATCCTAAAAAATTCATTAAAGCATACATATTTTTCTTTTTTCTTTGATGCAAATAATATTGCAACTTGGCTACGTGCCAATATTGAAGCATGTCAGTATTTTCTATAAGAGTCTGTGAATAAGATCTCCATTTTGAAAAAAAAAAGTTGATCAATATTTTTTTTCCAATAACCTACGTAGAAATGTTCGTCACACAACATGAGACATCTTTTTCTAACGGTATTTTATTTTTAGTTATGTACAAGTGTAAGTCTTTCGAACTTCATCTTGCGTATGGACACTAAATATGATTCCGATTTTAATATCATTGTCAGATTTATACTACTTTTTGCGTTTAATTTTTACAACGAGTGCAAAAGTTTCCTAAACATAATTAGTACAGGGACCCGAAAAAGGTGCAAAATGTTAGATTTCGTATTTTATGTAAAATAATGTTTTTTCTTTTAAATGTAAAAATATGGAAACATGAATCACTGAAATTTTGGAAATTTGTAAAAATAGAAATTAAATTGGCATTAATTTCGTATAGTTAAATAAATTAATTTTTAAAAAAATAGTGTTAATTGAATACTAAATTTGAAAAAAATAATTAATTTTTACTTTTTATTGATTTTTAAAAAATTTTTAATGCTAAAAAATTAACTTTCAATATTTGAAAAATATTGCTTAAAAATATCAATGATCTGAAAGAATTTAAAATTTAATTTATTAATTTAATTAATAGTAATAAATAAATGTATAAAAATAAATGTATTTTTAATTGTATATATAAATGTAAAAACGAACTATGAGTAATATCGGAATAGATAAAATTTTGAAAAAGAAATAGGTGAGATAACACTAAAAAGTCTTTACCTATTTTGGCATATAATAGAACTAGAATAGAAATGACCATTTGTTAGTGGCACAGATAGAGCGATTATTTACAAAATTAAAAGTATATTTACAGTTGTTACGCATCCAGTAAACCAAACTTGGTTTACGTAAATTAAAATTAAAATGACCTAATATGTAATTTTTGGAGAAGTAAGTTATATTTTTTAATTCTATGTAATTTTTAATTTTTAAAATGTTATTGATTTGTTTTTTTCCGTTTTGAAATTTTTATGTTTTTGTTTTAATATGATATGTGCATTTCCTGTCAGGGACTTTTCATAATTTAATTCTAATTTGGTTCTTACCTCTTGATTAATTAATTAATTTCCTAGCATACATCGATAATTAAAAACGTATTTGTATATTTATTATCTTAATTTGAAATTTCTAAGCTTTTGTTTACGTATACGCTTCCATATTACGAGACGAAGCTCTTAAAGGTAACCATTGAACATCCTTTTAGAATGCAATAAATACTTCACAGTTTAAACTTTAATTGGAGGACTATTTGATCTGAAGAATTAATTTAAAGTCTCAGTTGGCTAGAAGAAATGCATATTCATATTTTGTTGCTTAAAAATTACTGAGATGCAACAATACTAAAAGCAATGAAAATAAAATCTCCTAGCTGATAACATTTTCATTAATCATATTATAATAACTAAGGATTATTAACTACTTAATTAACTACATGTACTAACCGCTTCCCCTTGGGAGTTAGCTCAGCGTGTTGCCTAGTTATTACCTTTCTTTAATATTTACTGATGAAATAAGATACACTACAAAAAGTAAAAGTTAACATAAAACTTAAGTTGTGAGATTTAAAAAAATAGAGAACAAAATCAAAAGATATTTTCTCCCTCCTTCCAGCATGCCTTAGTGGTGTAACAGCAGCATGGAGGTCCAAGGTTCGAGTCCCGGCAAGGGCACTTGCACATTTTTCACATCTCCTACTTCAAAAAATCCTAATAGTTCTACAAAGTAATATGAAACAGCTGGTTCTGCGCCAGGAGGTGGATTACGGAGGAACCCGCATGCGGCGCGCGGAGTGAGCTCGCTGCTAAACTGGAGAGGAAGAGTACGTGTGAGAAGAGAGATATAAAGTCACAATTCGATAAGAGATTATGTGTTAGAAAAGTTTACTCAATTTTTGGCGGTTATATCTCTAATCAAAATGAACATTATTTAGGCAGCTTCAGTTTACAGTTTTTTTCACATTACAAATATTTTACTCCGTAGTAATTAATTCGCGTTTATATCTACATCTTATTTTAACAATCCTTCGCGCCCTCATTTTTTACTTTAATTACTTATTCACCCTCTTAACTTTAATTTTAATTAATGTAAATTCTTATTTCTTCCATGCATTTTGTAGTTTTCAGTATATTCTGAATTTTAACTTCTTACATTTTAAGCATCATACACATGGTCTTTTTATCGTATTATTTGATTTTAAATATTATTTTTTATTTTTTAACATTTTTACATGCCCTAATTTAATATGTATTCTTAATTTAATTTATCAATTATATTTTCTTTTCAATGCCCCTTTTGTTTTCAAAAATTTTAGTATATAACGCTATTCATTTTGACATTTCACTTAATTTCACACAGAATTTCGCAAATTTTTTTCCCATGCTTAAATTTGTATTTCTTAAATATTTATATACTTTTGAATTAAGCATTTTATTTTGGAACTGTTAATTATTATCCACATGCTATTCAGGGGCTTATTTTTACTTAGTCTATATTTTATAATTCTATTTTAATTTATTTGTTACACAATTTTTCATTCTTTAATTAGCCTTATCATTATTAATTCTTGTAGTTTATTTCACTTTAAACACTATTATTAACATTCGTAATCTTATAACTTTATTATAAACATTCAGTTACTATTATTAGTTATTTTGTTTAGTTATTGTTTATTATTATTACATAGTTATTTTATTTATATATATTCAGTTATTTCATTATAATTCTAATATTACTTGTTATATGTTCCGACTGTAACTGACCACTATATAATTTTATTTGATTTAATTTCCCATAAGCTTTCTTTCGCAATTTTAACGCTATAGTTTAATAACATTAATATTTAAATGCATGTTTTTAAACATTGAATGAATGTGTATATTGCAGATTATGTCCACTCAAATTATGTACTGTTGTGGATAAAAGCAATTCCTAAACACTGTGACATCATCAGCAATTATCTCATTCATTTCAGCAGTTATCTCATTCCTTTCGTTCTCTTTTAGTATTTCCCAAAGAAATTTTGCTTTGTTCTGACGGTTTGTGGTAACAATTTTGCTATCGTTCAGCAACAAACACGATAAAGAAACTTTACATTTTTTTAATAGAAAAGCTTGGTTAATCAGAAGTCTACAGTAAAATCACCTGGGATAGCGTAGCTTTTGCTACAGTGCAAACGAAGTTGAAGCATCTTTCAGCTATTTAGCTTAATGATTTAGATGCACGTTTCGATAGACATAAATTTGAAATGTCATGCTATAACCCCCCCCCTTTTTTTAAAGAAAGAGAAATCCTCGTGCACCACAAAGTATCACACGTATAACCCCCTTATTCGCAGATTTCTCATTCCCTTCCCAAAAGTAACCTAGTGGTCAATACGTTCGCTGCCGAAGTTGATATGCCGCATCTGTTCACAATCGCCAAGATCCTATCTGTATTCTGTTATTTTATTATTTAAAAATTAGTTGTAACAGATTATCACACAAGTATACTCATAGTTCGCATATAAAATATTTTTGCTTCTTGTGCCAGCTACGAGTAACAGCGCGCACACGTTCTGCGCATTTACGCAAAACTCCTACATGTTTAATGCGTTATTTTTCGTTAGTGTTACACGAGTCATTAAACAAGAATTAGAGCAGTCTGTTTATAACATTTCCGAAGTGAATAAATAAAATAATTGAAATGAAATAAAAAAATGGTTATGTTATCTAAACATTTAGTTATTGCACCTACGTTTTGGGAAATAAATGATCCATTTCAGTATAAGAAGTTTACTATTTAGTCCCTTCCTGTACGCCAAACATTTAAATACTGCATACGCTTGCTAACGGTAGTACTTGTACTCGGTGATTTAGGTATGAACTCTATATATAATGAAAAAGACTTAGCAATATTGGTGGCGTGGGAACGTAGATAGCATAGAACGCAGAATGCTAAATCCGCAATGAACAGCAAGCTGGCAGCCGAGGCATATTAAATATTTATTTTTATTTCAGCAACATGTTACGCCCACAGACAACTTAACATACTACTCGTGCCTATTTTAAAATGTTAACATTTTTGATAGTTTGTAGTAAGAAGAGAGCAGCTAGCAGCAGTTCAGCTAGGACGAAGCGTAGAAAGGATGTGTGTTGCTTTTAGGATGAAATCTTCATTCGGACTGAGCTAGTTTTGGTTCTCAGGTGCATTCGATAATTAATACTGCTGTAAAAATATTATTGGCTGTTTAAGCTTTAGTTCCATTTACGTCATTAGTGCTATGTAAGAGTCATATGACATTGATTAGTCTAGAAATGATGCAGTGCAAAAAGAGATTACTATTTTTGGAATAGAGAGGGAAAATTAATTTAAACATAAAGGCTATTGCAAATTTAAATATTAATTTTATCTTTGTTCTATTGTATATATATATATATTTATACACATATATATTTATATATATATGTGTGTGTGTACGATATTTTACTGCGTGTTACTTGGAAGCGAGACGATGATGAAAGAAACCCGGTACCTTTTTACATCTGACAGTTGTAATGGCTGACGATGATGGCATGACAGGCGAAGCTAACAAAACTGAGCTCGAATCACAATCTTTGCTTTAACGCATATCAAATCATTTCTTTGTAGACAATTTTTGCGCAGAGGTTTTGCAATTCAGGAGAAGTTAAGAAAAGAAGTGACGTAATTGCTCGCGAAGCAGTATTTATACTAGGCAGGTGCATATGTACAGCTAAGCTGCAATTGGTTAATTTTAGGTTTTAGTTCTCTTTGCAAGAGCGTTATGTTGGAAAGATCTCGAACTTGGGAGAAAGGATGAACTTAAGGGGAGAACAGCAAACTTAGAACAGTCAATTTCTAGGTTGCTAATTATTTATTAACATAGCCATCGTATTTTATTATATATATACATACGTTTAGTACTGCCGATTGCAACCAAAAAGGAAAGTTCACAATCACATGTTGTAGCAGTACCATATACACAATTTCAGCGTTCTAAGGCTACTCGTTTTTGAGTTATGCGAAACACATACATACGCAAGCACGTACAGACGTCACAAAAAGTCTTCTCTAAATCTATTTGAAAATCCGTTTTGGAAAAAAGAATCTTTTATTGTGTCCGTACGTACATATGTCTCGCAAAACCATCATACGTAGACTATCATATAGAACTTTGAAGGAAATAATTATTGAGCCTTAAATTAAATACTTAATACAACGTAAAACTCGAAACCGAAATATCGCCTCTAGCCGAACTAAAACGTACTAAAAAATTGCTTTAAATTCAATCGCAAACAATGAATATTCTTTCTTTGCAGAAAGAAAGCCCACTCTGCGGGAGGAAAGCAGACACTCGCTTTGCCTATTCTAAATATTTAGGTTAAATTCTGAATAATATTTCTACGAGGAGGTTAAGGTAGAAAGACATACAAAATGACAACGCGCAATTCGTAATATTTTGAATATCTGATTCTAAAATCATTGATTTAGTGCAGAGCTATTGATTAAAAATAGTTAGTAAGGATTTTTTTATGTGATAGAGTTAAACAATAATTATTTTTACCCTTGGTTTTAAATTTATAGGCATGTAACGCATGCCCTAAGGCGACGCCACTGGTGCGCGGGTGGTAACATATGATGAAAAACATTGCTTTCAAAGCGAATAACAGTAAGATTATCCCATCTTGACAAAACTGAGAAAAGTTGGGTTAGTGCATTTCCGGAATTCGATTCATGGACAACAGGAGGGTGTACGACCATTTTCTTCCATTTCTTTTCATTGCAGACTCAGATGCTATACCTTTTTGATGTTTTTCTAGAGGGTGTTGTAATGGCTTTTATTTGATACCTCTTTATTGAAGAAAACTTAACATGTATAGTCTGAGAGGTCCGTTTCGCAATAAAAGAGAAGGATACGGATTTTCCTTTCGATTCCTATATGCTCACAAACACATCCACGCATTTCTATAGGCTACAAGGAATTCACCTCCTCAAAAGAAAATCATTCTTGGCGAAGCTCTTTACTTATCTAGTTACCAAGTAAAATTATTAAGGGAAATGTGTGTTGTAATATCATGTTGTAGTAGAATTATACAGAAGAAACTAAAAGAATTATCGAATTATCGAACTAAAAGGCTTAGCTACTTAAAAGAATTATTCATAGCTTGTATTGTTTTGTAGTAATTTAAAATATAAACAATTGCCTCATCAACTAATTTTATAATAATTGATACCATTACTTTACTTTGTAACTACAGTTAACACAAACTCAAACTGGAGCTTTGAAATAAACTTGTTTGCTAACACGCCAATCTGACCAATACAAGACGCTGATACAATAGCAAAAATTAACACCGCAGTTGCGATGAAAGTAGGACAAACGTTTAAAATCTAATTAAAATACGAGATATAAGTCTTGGTTCAGACCCGTAAGTACTTGCGAAGAAAATGTTGTTTGCCAAAGCCGATAAATCAAGTAAACAGAGAGCAGCAATTCAACAAGACTGTTAAAAGTGTCTGTCGTACTCACTAACTTTGAGCTTACATACTTTAACTAATTTACTTTCTGGTGGGAGTTGATGGAAGTAGAAGCAAAGTAATAAGATAAATGGACTAATTAAACAAAACCTTACGAAAATTACACACTAATGTACACACTAATGTCGGAGAAAAAATCAATTCCATTCTGCATAGCTTTTGTGAATATAACAACAGCTCTATGTGGAGTGAAATAGTTATTTTATTACAACAGCTATGTAGAGTGGCTAAGTAGTAGGCTATGTTATAACAGTTATGTAGAGTGGAGTGTTATTTTAATTTACATTCCTTAGGAATTTAGCCATTTTCTGATCCTATGCAAGGTTTTTGGTAAAATACGATACTTTTACACTTAAATTTAAACTGCTTGCTAAGATGCCTCTTGTATATATATATATATATATGTTCTTGTTGAAAAACCTTTGTGCCTCTTAAATATGTAAGGAATTTTCTCTTTCCTTGCCGTGTGCCTTCGTGATGTACATGGAAGCGCGTCAAGCTAGCCATCCGGAGGTCCGGAAATTCAACTCCTGGCGAAGGCATTGCCGATTTTTTATGCGTCCTTCTCTGGCGAGTACTCCAGAAACACTCTAAACTTAATTAAGTACAAGTCAGTTTGAGAAAGCTCAAAAAGTACTGTACGCATTAACACTGCTACAACATATAACAAAATGCCGCAATAATTATTTCTCATAAAGCCACAGTTGATAATAATTATTTTTAAGCTTTCAAATACTTTGAAAAGCGGCTGTAGTGTAACGTATCGCATTTTATTTATCGTAAAGACTGTTTTGAGCAATTGATTCGGGCTTTATTTTGCATTTCAAAGAACTCACTAGCTTGTTGACGATGATCGTGCGAGCCGATTAATGATGGCCCAAAAACTGTTATACAGTAAGTACTCTGATTTTTAGCTATTTAGTTTTTCAAAACGAAATATTAAAATGCGGCACTGTTGGTATTTAATTTCATTTCCGCCTTTCAATTATTTGTCTTTCTTCTAAATAATGTCAAATGAAACTTTAAGTTTGAGCTCTAAAGGAATAAGTTCTTTTTCATGGATATACAAGTGAATTATTTAAGAATGATTCAGAGATAAGTATTTGACCACACAATGGGAACTTTCAATTAGAAAAAATAAAATCTGAGCAGTTTCTTAATCAAGGTTAATAACCTTCAGATCTGGCATTTGTTCAGGATTCTTAGATAAGAATTAGGAAAGTTTAGGAAAGTCTGCCTTTGATCCGTAAAGAAATTTCCATTCATATAAGCGGAAGTTGAGCTGATGTAAGGAAATAGCGTTCGAGGTCAAAGCTAACGAGGGAGTTGTTCTCGCAAACCGGAACTGGTTAATCCTTACTCTCACTCCGAAAGGGTGATTCTTTCTAATGAATCAAAAGAACACTCCTTTTGTAAATAAGATAATAAAGCGGGTGAAAGTAAGACGTAATATTTCGAATTCGACTGTTAGTTCACCAGGAATCCGCATCATAGCGTTTTTCAGCATCTCACTATGTTTTTTAATTAATTAATTAATTAATTTACTGTGTATGCCAGTATTGAGTCTTTTTTAGCATTCGCAATTTTTAATATTTTTTGCTTAAAATATTTAATATTTCAATATTTTTAATATTGAGTATGGCAGTGTTGTTTTCCATCAAAAAAAAATGTTTTACTCAAAATCAGTAATCATATTTCAATATGAAATCGTCGTTATTAGTTTATGCAAATGAAAGTTAATTAGAAATTAGTAATTTATTAATACTGTCATTAGCACCACACTACTTATAAAACGAGTGAATTCCCTCGAAATAGGTGAGTATAGTCTCAGGTACTTCTGTGTCAAGTAAAATATCGTTGTCAGCATTTCTAAAAGGTTGAAAATAAAATTAACTGAAGGATTTGATCATTGAAATAACTGCAAAACACTTGAGGGCTATCTGCATAAGAAGCGGGATATTTTCGTGGAGGATTTCTTAACGCAAACTGGCTTGTAGTCACTTAACAGGCAGGGAAAACCATGAAAACACCCATGCAACCGGCACATTCGTACCAAAGAGGATTGAAATGATGCATTTTTTCCCTTATGAAAGTTTTCCAGTTCTTTTTTGTACCAATTAATGTTTCAAATTTTTTACAAGAGGATAAACTATAATCTGAGAAGTAAAAAATGTTAAGAATTCAAAATGTTAATCTTTTAGACACTTTTCTGGAATATATTTGACTTGTCCTTTGATATTTTTGGCAGAATACGACAAATTTGAATATGTACATTATTAAAATATATGTTGCAGAAGAATTGATTTTCAGCCATTTTAGCTCGGCATTGGATGTATTAGATGTGAAAGAATTAATAGTTTTAAAAAAATTCTTTTCCACATCACGTTTAAATTGCATTTTCGCAAATCGTTATGTGTCTTTTAAAACTAATATTGCATTTCTTTGATTGTGACAGAATAATATCTAACCAATTAAATTTTTAAATTTACAAGCATTTCACTCGAATAATATATTTGATGTGAGTCAAAACTCACAAAAACATAGAATTCAAACTCGAAATTTTGGCAAAATAAATTTTTTAATTAAAGTAAAATTTAGTTTATCCTTTTTGAAATCTCCAAGTGAATTAAACATCAACAAATGAAATAGATTAAATTGCATTTCTTAAGTTAAATAATCAATTAGTATAGCTGAGACTTCTAATATAGAATTTCGTCATTTTTTTATTTTACTAATTGGAAATTGAATGACAATTAATAAAAAACTACTAAAATTTTGGAAATGTTATTTTGCTCCCTTAAATGCATATAAATATTTCATCTGGCAATTAAATCACGATCACATGGGTAAAACTAAATAACTTTAAATACCGAGTTTAGTTGAGTTTATTTTCCCTAAAGGGCTCTGAATGTCGATGAGGCCTGCCTGCGAGAACTTGTGGAAGAAAATCACTATGCAACCACTAAAGAGCTTGCTAAGGAGTTAGACGTTAGAGCCATAACCCTTAGTCGCGTTATGCATCGCATAAACTTGATGTACAAGTTCAATCGCTGGGTGTCACATGAGCTGATTCAAGCAGATATGGACAGACGTGTTCGTGCCTGCACTCTAATCTGCTCGACTATCAACGCAAGCACAAAAGTACACCCGTCTGCAGCGTCGCAAAGCGCAATTTGACTAAAAAAATCATGTTTTGTATCTGGTGGAATTGCTGTGGTATTATCTCCGAAGTGTATCTGGAAAAAGGTAAAACCCTCGACAGAAAGTGTACAGAGAGATGCTGGTCCGTGTTGACTCTGCTATCAAGAAAAAACGTCGAACTGAATTCCGAGGCAAAAAAGCAATGTTCCATCAAGATAAAGCAAGACCACATGTGTCTGTATTCACCGGCGGGACTTTGCGTGGACTCGAATGGGGCCTTTTGCCAAACCCACCATATAGCCCGACATCGCTCCTTCGGACTTCTACATTTTTTCACACCTGGCAGCTACATTTTGCCGGTGCTTTCTTCCATTCTGTGCAGGACGTCGGAAATGAGGTTGATTTGTTTTTGGACCACCAAGTTTCTGGGCCGAAGGCTTTGAAAACTATCAAAACGTTGGAAAAAAATCATAGTTTAAGGTGATGATTACTACTCGCACTAAAAATACTACTTTCATGTTTTTTTCTTTTTCTAAATTTATCAAGAACACTTTATGGCGGAAATCATTCGTCACAATCAGATGTTTACAAAACTGATTTTTTAAAGTAAAAACTGGCACAACACATGAATATTTGTCTCATTTAAAATATTTTTGTATTTTAAATTATATATCTATGAAATTTATTATTTATTAGATTTTAGTATAAGTAGAGCAGGCAGATAAAAGATGATTTATTTAGTGACGTCTACGTTAACTATGTTAGTAACTCTCCTACAACACTTTGACACTTAATCGTACAACACGTACATATTTTCCATTACAAAAAAAACAAGAATTTCAGTTTAAGAAGATCAATCTTTTTTTTATTTAAAATATTATAACTAATCTAAATATGACATAGCAAGTTACCAAATCAGTCGTTTCAGTCAGCTTTTGTTGTGAACACCATGAGTATGTACACATTTCAAGTTGCATTAAGTTCTTCCAAATTAGTTTCTGTCAAACTTTATACACTTATACTAGATGCAAATTCTGCTGAATAAATATTTTAAAACTTAAGTAATTTTGAATAATAATAACACTAAAAAGAGCAAACGAAGATAGGAAAAAGGAAGAAACTGTAGTTAATTAGAAGTCTATATCTGTAGCATGTAATTGCCGTTACAATTCTAGAAGCTTCACAGCAACGTCTAGTTTTGCTAATTAAGCTCTCTAGGAATTCCGGGAGCAATAGGTTATAATGTTCCATAACAGCCTTACGGAGCTCGTAGACATTCCTAAGTAGGAGTCGAAGAGATGCAGTTTCCTACCTTAAAGCACCCCATAAATATTCTCTGGACTAAGGTCTAATGACTACGTTAGCCACTCCTAGAATAAATACTATTTGAATATTCAAGGTAGAGTGTGACAAGAAGAACGCAATATTATGCTTTGTATTTCACATGTGCAGTGATTTTCCTATGAATGATGGTTTGTAGTTTATTTCTTGCATCCCCTCATATATATTTATAAGATTTTATTACCCTAGCATTTCATCCAGGAATTTAAAAGTTTAACAATATCTATTATCTTTTTTTGCAAGAAAGAGCTCAGCAGGACTGATTTTACTTTAGCAATAATATAAATTTTTATTTTAATCTTTTACACAAATCAAATTCCTTTTCATAAGGTTTCAAATTTTTCGTAGACGATAAAATAATGCTGTCAATTTCTATACTGAATATTTGTGTACCAGTCTTGTTTTCATTTAATGTAATTGGCACTGAATGTTCTTGTCCATGCAAAAATTTTACTAAGAAAATATCAAAACGCTTAAAATTATGTTACAAGCCATAAGCATACTTGTTTAATGATACCTTCAACCAGTTTTATTACTTTCCAGGTAATTCAATGTTATTGCGAAGCGCCTCAAGATTTTTCTTTTTTCCTTTATTTAAGCCTGAGTTCGCGTGTCTGCATATCAGATCGTTATTGTGGTATGTTTTATGTATATTTAAATTTTACTTATTATTTCTTCACATTTTTGTCATATGTTTTCCACAAAGGTACAATTTATTTCCTCATTTCTGTTGCACTTTTAAACGCATGTATGTATATATATGTGATATTTGCCTAAATGGGCATTGGAAACGATGAAGTTTAGCAATCAGATCAGGTAATTCAATGTCACATCAGAGTCCAGGTGTGTTCGTTGCGAAATGGAAGGCAGCAGAATTGAACGCACGGAAAAATTTCACTTTAATAACTCCATATCTTTATTCACCTAAAATGGTAGATCATTCTCTTTTAGACGAAGATCTCCAGATTACATATCTAATAATGATTTAAACAGAAATAATATTAAATTTAAACTTTTGACGTCATAAGTATTTTTAACAAAAGGAAGACGAAGAGACAGATCAGAGAAGCGTTCGTATAGCAGACGATGGCAGGAAGCGGTCCGACGAAAAATGGCGCGTAGAGCTATTTACAGTGGTGGTTACATAACAGGCCAGTGTGTTCTGGAAAGTACTGGTCTAGGGGGAAAAATCCTGAAATTGCGGAAAGTTAAATAGAGGTTGCCTGTTCGCATAGGGGAAAGTCATCGTATTTTTTATATTTTACATCTTCTCCCCTCCCTCAAAAGAAGAGGCCGGGAGAGCAAAGCAGTAGTACATTAGTGAAGCAAGAAAAGTTTAAAGTATGAGAAAAGCCATGGAAAACATCTAGGACATAGCGTACAGGCTTTAGCTATACCCTATCATAACTCATGATCTTTCTCATATAATTAGAAAATAATTAATTATATAATTTTACGATAAAACCCTATAATTTATAAATAAACGTATAATTTAGAACTAAACATCTAATTTAGAATTATAGAACAATAATATATGTAAGAATAATATCAAGAAATAAATTGGAAGTATAAAAGTCCTCGACTTTCTTCAAAATGTCCATTGAAAAAGGAGCTTTTCTATTAAAGTCCTTTTCACAAAAATAGTTGAAATTGAATGAAAGGTTTTTTAGTTTTTGTCTCTCGATGGGGAACATTTTTTTATGTAAAAATTAGAAGATGTACAATTTACATGTATAAAATTAAATTATATAAAATTTGTACTGTTAACGAGTTTAAAAGGAATTGATTCGTGAAACTTCATTCCCGATATAGATGGGAGAAAGAGTATATACAGTATTTCTCTCGCCTTTTTAGCATGCCTTCGTTGCGTAATGGTCAGCACACTGGGCGCTAATTCGAGAGCTCCAGGTTCGAGTCCCGGAGAGGACATTGCTCATTTTTCATCTCTCCTGTTTCGAAATAATGTAATGTCTCTACAGTGGCGCCCGAACTAAAACAAAAGGCGGCGGATGCTGATTCTCCACAACAGAATTTGGCGATTGGGTCCCCTAATCTTCAGTGGCCTTTAGAAGAGGAAGTATATAAGGAATTTCTCCCGCTTTCTTAGCATGCCTTCGTGGCGTAATGGTCAGCACATTCGGTGCGTATTCGAGAGGTCCAGGTTTGAGTTCCGGCGAGAGCATTGCTCATTTTTTATGTCTCCTGTTTCGAAATAACCTAATGTCTTCAAAAGAATATAAAATTTAAATAATATAACTAGTTAAATTGTTATTTAATTCTTGTAACAGCAACATAAAAT
The DNA here is from genome assembly GCA_000611955.2 of Stegodyphus mimosarum. NCBI lineage: Eukaryota > Metazoa > Arthropoda > Arachnida > Araneae > Eresidae > Stegodyphus > Stegodyphus mimosarum. Next base: position 25,458 of record KK116105.1, read on the forward strand.
TAACCCAAGTAAATGAAATCTTCCGGGTGACGGGCAGCAAATCAAGGAGATGGCTTAAATTGCTGAAATCACGGTCAATACACTCCATCTCGCACCTCCCCATAATTCCTTTTATTATGCTTTTAACTTAACATTTATTAAGAAGCAGCTAAGAATGAACAAGAAACGAAATAAAAAACAAACCAAAAGGATACTTAGAAGATAAAATAAAAATACCAAACAATATGGTATTACATATTAATAAACCTTTGTAACACCTAGCATTTTAAAACATTTATAATAAAGGCATTTGAATATAAAATTTAAAGGCTGACTGGTTAGTAAATACCAAATAACATAGTAATATTATTAATAATCATTTTAATGCTCTGCATGTAAAACGCTTAAAATAAAGATATTTAAATATGAAATACAGCATACAAATACGATTATGATAATGATGCATTTCTGAGGAAGAAATCAGCAAGAAAGGTACTAGCAGCTTTTTGTTTGTTATTAGCTTTTGCAAATTTGTGACCTTTGCGCAACAAGATATTTCTTTTGTATTAAGTTTTGTAAACTGTTATTCACATGTGTCAATAAAAGAACGGAACAAAGACAGTAAATTTCCATTTATTTCAGTTTTTAATAAACAGTGTCTGAAAGAGTTTAATATTACTGAGAACGTCCTTAATATATCTCTTCGTTACTTTTATAAATAAGGATAAGTGCATCTGATTCTTTTGGGAGCAGATGTTTCAAATAATATCTATTTACATTTCTCAAATAACTTTTGTATTTTTGCCGGTACAAATTAAACTGATTTCATGATACGGAAACTCAAATAATTATTTTTACTTTAATAGGTAGCGCCAGAATTAATTTAAGCTTAAAACAATTAGTCATGCCACTTCTCTTTCCAAAAGATAAGTATATTATTAATTAGAAATGCTTCGTCTTACTCTCAGAAAATATTTACTTGGAATAAACTAAGTCTAATTTATTTTTAAAGAAGCATGTACCTGAAGGCGCATGCCATTTGTTAACTGCTGTAATACTTCGGTATTTGAAAGCTGTTTCAAATCTTTTGTTAACTAAAAGCAGCCAAGTTTGTAGACCCCCACATACATATATGTGTGTGTATTTAAATATTTATTAAGCGATTTATTAATTTAGCATCTGTTTTCTCATAATTAAGATATCTCAGAAACTAATAAACTACAGAATTTAGTTAGCTACCAATAACTACTAGTAATACTACTTTTAATCCTCCTCCTATTATTATTAATAATAAATGAATAAATAAAATGCAAAATCAAACGTTATTATTAGGCTGCTTGCAAACCTTTATTCTATACCGTGGTAGGAAGACGCATGTTTCATTAATTATACTATGAGTACAAATATTTATAAAATTATCAATTAATGTATGACGAATTATATCAGATAGATACACTATAAATTACGTTATTTAGTTATATTATCAAAAACTTGATATAAAGATGTAAATTCTTGAAAAATACTTACTCTGCTTTAAAATCGCTGAAATTCTAAACTGGAAGACAAAGATACATCCGCGCAATGGTCACAATTCTCAGAACTGTCAATTTACTTGGGCGAGTAGATGACAAGTGTTCTAATAATGCAGTGTGACGTAAGGCGAAAAATCGAAATAAAATAAATTGCAGTAATTTCTAACCTCGATAATAATTATAATAATAAATGTAGTAGTTTAGCAATCCGAAGTGTGTTGTTAAAATTGTCAAATTTTTCCTCGTATGGATTTGAAAATTTTTCAAATAATTAATCACAGAACTTGCAGAATTATTAGAGAATTATTAATTTCTTGTAATCTAAGGTATATATTAAAACAATTATTATTTTTCAGTTTAACTTATGATTTATTAGCACAATGTGCGTTAGCCCAGAAGGGCTATTAATTTCGTTTTGGCAATTTGCGTTGAAAACTTTAAATGTCGGTTTCACTTTTCAAAATGTTGCCATTAAATATTATCACCCTATGTTATATTTAAAGAAATTATATAATGAAGAATCTGCATAAATGTATGTATGTTTCTCGCATTGGGATAAAACAACGGTACCTAGAGCCATCAAATTTTGAATAGCGTAACTCTCCACCGAATATGGGCATCTGGAAGCCCTAATTTGGAATCTGGAATTTGTTTTATTATCTATTTGATATTTTGTAACACTTTAACGAATTTTTGATTAAGAAACTCAACCATTTCAAAGCGAGCAATGGCAACACTGTAAAGGAAAAAAAAATTTTTTTTCAGCGCGTGAGACTGTATATCGGAAATTCTAAAGTTATGCTAATTTTAAAATTATTTTCCGATATTGCTATTGAATTGAATTTTATGGTTCATTTGCGAAGAATATGATATTTAATAAATAAAGGTAACACACGAAACTTTAAAAACGTCCCTTTTGGGGTAAAGTAAAATCTGAAAGCTTTCAGATTTTTTTTCGTTTTTTTCATAATAAGATGTATACCATTTATAGCTTAATTACTTGATGTGAGCTCCTACAATCTGAAATAATTTTGCATAAAAAATTACGTTGTACCTAAGAATTTACTAAAATTTATTATACTTTTTAATTTCATTTTTCATCCTTTTTTTCAATTTATGCTATGAATTCTTAAACTAAAGCTGTTATTTATCTATATGGATTAAAAATATATGAATATACTAGCACCATATTGCTATACAAAATAAACACTTAAAGCAGTGCATCTGCATTTTCAATTTAAATTACAACCGATGCATTATGAAATTTAAATAATTTTTCTGTTTTTCATGTTTTTTTATGAATGTGTACATATTACTACTTTACAGCTTCAAAAAAATGCCATGAATTGATTACATACACAATCTCTTGCCGCGAAAATTTATAAATTTGCTTTACTAATTAGTTCTGCAATTTATTATCTTTGAAAGTAATTTGTATATGCATGTCGTATTACGCTTTAGTAATTTCATTTTATTCAACATACTCGATTATCATAGTAATAACTTCCTATTCTGCATTAAGCAACAGCTTTTGAACTCGAAAATATCTTCTATTCAGCACGTTGAATATCATTAGTTACACCAATTTCCGTCGTAAAGCAGGAACTTAGCGAAATGAAAATTTTAAATTGGCCACATTTTAGTTTATAGCAGACGGCGCCAAATTAAATTCATTTGCTCTTGAAGTGAAGAGGAAATCAGCCATTTCTTTTCAATCTATAATGCATTTTTCAGTCTACACTAGACCACTTCTTCCGTTCATGATTTGAATATGTAATTACATCAGGTTACAGCATTTTATATACCTTCTCTGAGCCATTATTAGAATATCTGAAATAGTATGTCAAAAGCTTTCCATTTTCATCTCTGAAATTTAAAACCTTAAGAAAATTTAATTAAATTCTTTAAAAGAAAATTTCACGGTTAATTAAAGTTTTGTGCATTCTAACGATTGCTTATTTATAATTCGTTTTTTTTTCGGTTTTTTACAGTTAATTAAAGTCTTAGTTGCAATTTATCCAGTATTTACTTCGAAAAGTAATAGTTAAACTTGTTTTGTTTTTACTTACATTTCTTGATATTCATTAACTTTGTATCGGACTTGGTTTAGAATGAACTCGAAATCTGCTTACTTAGAGAAGATGTTGCGGAAGACTTTATAAGGAAAACTAGAATTTACATTATACATGTAGAAACTGAGTCCAATCTCATCACTCTCTGGGAGCAATATCTGAAACGCAACTACTACAGTTCAGTGGTTTTATCGTCTCAAACATTTATAATTTCATGCTTGCACCAAAACATTCGTTTAGAGAAAACCTTTTTATTTGCTTTAAGGAGAAATTTCCATCTAATCTACCAACAACCAAAATCGGTCTGCCAACCATTTTTGAGGCTTTTTCCAACTGTCTTTGAAAACAGTCATGTTTCCTCATAAAGTTCTCCATGAAATCATCCTCCAAAAGATTACTGAGTTACTTTAAAAATAAATAGCATAACTCACAATGAACTATTGTTACTGTATTGTCTTCTAAATATTCTGCTTGTATGGAAATGAGGAGGTGAAAAAAAGAGGTATTTTTGCAATATGGTACCCAAGACAAAGTCAGATTTAATAGCTGGATTTGAAAGACATTTTTACTATCTATATTTTACATCCAGTTTTACTTGTACTTACTCAATAACCAAAATTAAAATTACACTTTCCCAAAAAGTTGGGATTAAATATACTTCACTTTACGCAACTCTATTAAATACACTTCATTAATTGTGTATAAAAAATATTTTGTGTTTTGCTACGGAGAACATGATAAAATTAATACAGCCTTTTCCCTTCCATCGAGAAACTACTTCCCAAAAGGGAAAAAAATAATTAAACTCGAGAAAAACGTAAGACAGAATAAAAAAAAAGGAGGAATTCTCTTACACGTTGTTATTCTTAGAGCACGACAAAAACGCGAGTTCCACTTATACGCTTTCCGTTCTGCGGGTAATATCACTCGAAGTTAATTTAATTCATATTTATACAAGAGTGCTGAGATGGAAGTGAGGTTTGGAGTATTGGTACGCATTTGACAGGTTAGCAAATAACCTTAATATTAGCTACGATCAAAGAATTGCGCGCTTCATTAGGTTCCTATTTCTTTTGATCAAGAATTTTCGGCGAAGTGACCTAAAAGAAGTGAAAATTATAAAAATAACTTTGAATGGATATGAACAGAACAAAGTATGTAAAATACGAAATGAAATAATCGGACACTGAAAAAGAAATGTTTGGTAGGTTTGAGCTCGAGTTCAGCAATTTTTTTAAACGAAGTAGATAGAAGTTCACAAAATGTGCAATATATATCATAATTAGAAATGTTCAGATAATAAAAGGCATATTTTGAAGGTGGGTTCAGTAGTTAAATAACGAAATAGTCGAAGGTTAGTTTCAGTTTATGAAAATATCATGAAATGCATAAGAAAGCTCAGATACTGAAAGCAAATTAATATTTTTTAAGCATTTGGTTGGGTTAGGTTAGGTTATTCAGTTATGGCAAAGCACACGAGGGCTATCTGCCTAAGGGGAGGGATGCCTTCGTGGAGGACTTTCTAAGGGAAACTGGCTCGTATACACGTTACACATGGGGAAAACCACGAAAACGCCCATGCAGCCAGCCGTTCGCGGGATTCGAACCTCGGACCGAACTACCAGTGTTCAGCCTCTTTACCGCTCGGCCGCTGGTGGGCCCCTTTAAGCATTTGGAGACAAGATTCAGTTATTGAAAAAACAGACGGACAGAGCATTTGCAGTTCATAAAATTATTAATTGATGCTCTTTCAGTTTGGATTCGAATATAATTCATTATACTACTTTCATAAATGCATATTTTATGCTAAAATACACGGGATGGGCATAAATCTTAATCCACGTAAATATCAGGACTTTCAGGACAGTTCAGTTTTAGATATTGATTTGATATGTTTCATTTTCCCACAAGTAAAGTTATTGAGAAAAATATTAACATTATTTAACCTTTATGAAACTACTATTATATTAAATACATAAAAGCATAACTTTCATAAAAAGTGTCGATTTAAATACGTTTTTCAGGTGATTAGAAAAGTCTTTCAAATATGAATAAAATGCTTTCATAATCTATAACGTTCTTTAAATAAAGTAAAATATTCGTTAATAATTTTGAAATAATTAAACTCTATCTCAAATTTTTTAAATCGATATTTTTATAAAGCAGCTCTTAACAAATAAAAGTTAAATTATTTAAGGAATTACTAACTATTTTAGAAGTTTATATTTGTGTGGTTTAAGGAAGTTTACAACATTTTATATACTACTATATATTATCGAACTAAATATCTTTCTAAAAAGAGCAATATAATTTACTAAACAAAACGAAGATAAGAAATCGGTTCATTGGTACCGTATGCAGTTTAACTTACTCAAAATAAAGTTACTAATCACTTATACAAAAAATTGTTTTAATTCTTCTTATATAAATTTACGTAGGTGAAATATTTTTCAAATGTTATGCAGAACTTGGTCTGAGCCTTAAAGAACGTAAGTAAAAAAGCAAAACGGAACACCTATACAGAGCAATACCGACGTTTTTGTTAAGGAAGTATATACAGTTTGATAAACTAGGAGTTCGACTGGGCTCTACCGAGGCGAATGGGGTGGCTGCATGATTAAATTTGGTAGCTGTCCCCATGTTTAACATAAATACCAGCCAGTTTGCCTTAAAAAGTTCTCCAAGAAGGCATTCCTCCACTTAGCTAGAATTCATATTTTTGTATTATTTATGTCCTATTTTTGTATTATAACCTAGGTCTGTTAACCTCTTTCCCCTCAACGTCGAATGAATGAATCCCCCCGTATGCCCGTGACCTTGGAGCGCTAAACGTCATTTTGTGCCACAGCGCATTTTGGAATTAAGACTAACATGCAATTTCTGCCCGCGATTTTGCACAGATCGCATGCGATACCTAACACGATGAGATTTCTATTCCCCCGAGCCATGAGGGGCCACACTAAGGATTCAGTGAGCGCCTGAAACACGTCTTCTTTGTCCGAAAGCCTGGAAGGGAAGATCGCAGTTTGACTTGGAGTATGGTGCCATTTATTGTTTAAATGTTTCTTGGGCTCTAAAGAAAAGAGAAGATTAGTCAAACGTATTATTTTCCTGCGAGACGTTTTGTCGGAGCTTGAAATTAACTCCAACAGTGTTAGACGGTGTTAACGGTGAGAGAGATAAGAAAAATACCCTGCCCGTTTTTCCTTGGGACAATGAAGATATGCGCGGCGCCTATTTTTAAATGCTACGTAATTATAAATGATTCGGAAAAGGTTATGGGGGACTGTTATTGACCAATTAAGTTTCAGGTGAGACATGGTTATGCAGGAAGATGATCTTTTAAGAAAGTGTTTGAGGAAAAAGAGACTTTTGGGGATTGGACTCTGAGCTCTGCTTTGAGAGAGATGAGAGTTTAGCAATATGAAGAGGAAAAGGGGGAAAAGGAAAAGGAGGAAAAGAAATTTCCGGATGATAACCAGTAGAAAGTTGTGAAAATGGAGGAGAGAGATTAGCGTATGCGGTGATGATTCTCGAGCATTTACGATGTAAAGAAGAAATTACTGAAGACGTATCGGCCTCGTGGAAGATGATCAGCTGTAAAGAATGATTTAAAGTTAACGAAAGAGACAAACGTGAACGAAAATTCTCCTGAGAAGAAAATGCGATGATCTATGTGGTGTTCTCGTCAGGATGTGTGGAACACAAAGACATACCGAATTTATGACTCCAAAAGTGATGACCAACCGAAACTCTGTTTCGCGACTGTTCTTTTATGAGTGAAGGAAGTAAAAAGGTGCGTGAGCATTGAAGTTCCTGATTTAGCGGTCGGCTTCTACCACCGACTGATGATGTGCGATTGGGAGTTGTGCTCTAGTTTATGAAGTATTATACAGAGCGACGTAGAATATCGGCTTCCATCTAATGATGTCCAAAGATCCGGTTAAGTGTTCCCGTCCACGAAGTCTAACACGAACCGATATTTAGCGCGGTAAAGAAAACGGCTGAACTCTACGAACAACAGCGTACACTATTAAAAACTGTAAGTGACTGTAATAGGATAGACTACATTAATGCATTTGCAGCCTGATCCTCCGCCTGACTCCTGACCTTTCACCCTTCAATATTACATAAGCTATTATGTAATGTTTTAGATTGTGGATTCCCCAAGTCTGCTCGCGTAAGTACCTTTTACCTCCTTTTAGTTTGTAGAATTAATTATGTAAATATGAATATTTTAATGTAAATACTTATTCAGGAGTTTAGGACAAAGTCTTTTTTGCATGCAGATTGTGATTATAATGTTAATGTGATATTTATATACAAAAAATGAATATTTTTGCAGCTAGGATTATGCGTTTATCTAGATTATACTTTCTGCCCACAACAGTACAGATAAAAAAATTTAAATTGTGTTTTCTTATTGAACCTACCGAACCTGGCTTATTGATTTCTTATTCAATAAGTTATTTGCGGCTGCATTTGATTGTGTCAGATTGTTCTTTGGAATAAAATTTAATACTGCTTTTGTCAATTTTTGATATCTATTTATCACAATACCTCAATATAAATTTCCTTCTACACAGCATTTTCATGACTAAGATATTCTGTTGTAAAGAATATATGCATTTTTTTAGACAGCCTCTATAGGGAAGAACTCGAAATCTGAAAAAATAAAGCCAGCATTCTACCTTGAATTCAGTTAATTTAAGAACGCGGAAAATAACAATCATAGCTTAATGTACTAATTAAGCTTATGCAAAGAAGTCTTTCATAATGAACCTTGTTGTAGACAATATTAGGAAATTCTGCGAAATCTATCAGAATTAAAAAATATCCAATAATAATTTAAACACGCAAATAACCACACTATTTTGAAATTAGAAAAAAAAAATATTTAAAGCTCTGTGCTTTTAGTCTCAGATCAGAACTCAGAGCATAAATATTATGGAATGTTATCTTAAAATAGTTTTCTTTATTAAAGTTTACACCTGTTTCGGTAATTATTCATTAGTAAAAATGTAAAACATTCGCATGATAAATTATGCAAGTTTAAAGACAAATAAAAGGCGTCAGTTAAAAACAAATGCGAGAGAAGTATCAGCTGTAGCCATCATCTTAGTTTTAGATTGTATCATAAAACCAAGTTCAGTTATAACAGCTAAATTTTCCTTCGTGTGTTCCTCTATTTTATATCTTAACCACATAAACGCTTAATCCTGCAAACTTCCCATTACGATATGGCTACTGCTGACTTTTATAGCAAATGAAAATAAACTTTAACGACGTGGCGTAAATTTTAAATCGATATTAGCTAAGTGCTTGGAACAAGAGGGCTTTAATATTGCTATTGATGTGAAGAAACCGATACTTTAAAAGGAACCAGGTAGGTTAAAAACATCAATGCGAACGCATAATCTAATTTAAATGCGATTTAATCCTTGACTACGAAAAAGCGTAAAGCAGCTGTTTAGGAAATTACATCTTTGACTTATTTATCATTTACAGTCCTGAAAATGTTATTTCATATAAACAAGGGTGAGATTAAACAAATGAACAAAAATTTATTTATTTAAATCCTTTTGAAGACAGAGCAGGTGCTTTGTCAGAATTTTTGTTAAATTATCTAATAAAAGGCATCTGACAAATATTGAGAAAGAATCGTTAAAATCAATTGTGTTGGTATTTTCAACTTAAAATTTGAATTTATTAATTCCATGATTTTGGCAACAAATATTTGAAATATCGTTTGAGAGTTTAAAAATCCCCCCCCACCTCCAATGACGGATTTAACCGTTTTTAAGCGTTGGCCACTACTAATGCTAGAAGCGGTGGTCTCTTTATGGTGGAGCCACATATAATAGGTGGGCCACCGTTGCCTCCTGTGAAAGGATTCGAAGCCGGGCCTTTAGTATGGCAGTCAGAGACGCTAATCACTTTTCCGTCTGGGCGGCAAGAGCTTAAAAGTAAATAAACTGGTATTTAAGAGAATATGTGTTTCGTAATTCTTTGACGTTGGATACAATTTTATTCAATTAACGTTTCTTAATATTTTATTAGTAAGTTGGATTTAGAAATAAGTAAAACTATACTCTAAAACTCAAGCCCAAGGAAAGTCGAGTGTAGCAGACAAAATAATTGGACTAAAATTTACTTACAGTGATATCCAGTTATATTTTTCTGCTTTATCCAACGAAGTGCGATTCTTCAATAAACCGGTAAGTAAAGAAGCATCAAAACATGCGACACTTCTCGCAGTAAAAGAAACCAGTGTTCTCTATGAACTCACATGCATATATTACCAATACTTGATTTATGCATGTGTAGATATACACAAAAAGATGCAAGTGCGTAGATCAAGAAAATACTGTACATACATACGATTATTTTTTATGGTAAGCGCGACTGTTCACTTCAAGAGGAGAATAGTAGTCTGAACCTGAAGGAAGAATATTTTGTGGAAGCTACGGATGTAAGCAGCGATGCGTGTCATGGTCACTGAACTGCAACGGGCCTTTAGTGTCAAACAACAATAACACAAATCACCTAGTATTCGGTCAGCCGGGCAAAGGTGTATCTTGCTGGAGTCGGACATTTTAAGGAAGAAAACCAATAAGTGAGTATGATGGGCACATTACATTACAGAAGGGGTTCTATTTCAGGTTCTACACTAATTCACAGTCATCGCAAAAGATATGGGATCAAATAGCGTAACGCTCAATAACGGAAAGTTCTATTGTACACGCAGTTAATCGAAAGTAAAATATTTTAGATTATAAACTCTGCGGCTGCAGTAAAAACAGCTAGGAGTTTTTTTTCTTTGAGTAAAACACTAGAAAAGTTATTTTTATTCGTTGGCTTTTAAGGTATACTTTACTAAATTGCCTACATGGTAATTTTATTTCCGGGCGTTAGAAACGTCTGTAGCTTAGCTTCTCAACGGCCGTTTAAAGGGTATTTGAAATCAGGCGGCATGGTGAGTGTTTCTGTTTTAGGAAGTATACAAGATCATTCATTTATCATCCAAACCGCATATCAAATTTCCAAGTGTCAGCATGATATAAAACACTTGATTTACGTTTCTTATAACAAAAACCTTATTTAGCAAATTGAGCAATGTAAAAGCAAAGCAGGGCTTTCTTACTCTTTCATACCTTTATTTTAATTTCAACAGTCTGTCTAACTGTTGTAATTTAGAATTTATTTAATTGGAAACTTTTAGGAACTTTTATTATTGTCAATAAAAGATGTTTCTACCACCGTCTATTGAGTAGCTTGGTAATGAACAATCGTATATGTGCTGCCTAATAAAGAATTATTTTAAATATATTTCAAAATGCATAGGATATTAAGCTTTTAAGGAAGTCAAGCAGTTTAAAAGTTTTAGTGGAATAAGTAACCCAACAACAAACAGCCAAATGACAACGATAGCTAATCGCTGTTAGTTACTTTCTATGTAGTTTGCGTTTTCAGAGACCAAAATGCGCTGACTGAAAAATGACTGTAAAAGCTCTCCCTTGTTTTAACGATATTACTAACCAGATTCTCCGGCAAAGTCCTCCACAAGCACTTATTTAATGCCAGGCAAAACGTTTGAGCCTCCGGTCTTAACAAATTACCTACCCGAAATCTAAAATTTAAGCCTCAACCAAAACGTTATTTATACTCATGCTTAGGAGTCCTTATTTAAATTAAAATTAATTGCATTTTAAATTTCAAGAAGTCGCATTTGTTTTTACATCTTTTACTTTACCTGCATGCCGAGAAAAAGCTAAATTTGTAGAAGTGGTTATATTGAATACATAGTCCATTCCAGCTCGTACTTCAAAGCAGAAATGTAAGTTTAAGTAATAAAAGAAACTTTCTTACGTTTTATAACTCATTATTGACTTTCACTTATATCGTCTACTGAACATTATATCCATCCTTTGTTATAAAAGTGAAGGTTTAATTTTATATAGCGGCTGTTTGATTTTAAAAAGTGAGCTCGCTTCTAACATGGGCTATCCTTCCTCTACCCCACTCCAACAGCTAACAAAGAAGAATCCTTAATATGTTACTGGAGACTGTATATTTTACTTACATCAGATAGTTGCGCGTAATTTATAACAGCCAGTGGAAATAGAAACATCTCAGAACAGACACATGGTAAATCCTTTGAAGTAAGCAGTTTCAAAGATTTTACAGAGTATAAAATATTTCTATTACGTAATAAAAATACACTCACGTTTGTGAAAATTGCAACACCATGAAGGACTTACGCGAGTGAGCTGAAATTTTCAGGAAATGCAAAGTAGCGCATGATATGCAAATGATTAGAATTGCAAATCCGTAGCGCATGCGTATGCTGAGCAGCGCCCTCTGAACGGCTGATGGATCCGAATAAATAGACGGCTGTAGCGAGGCGTGTATGGTTATCGGTGGTTATCTGCTAGTGGTAAACGTTAACTCAATCTGTACTTATGCCTCGTCGACGAAAGAGAGCGAGATTTGAACAACTTAGAGTTTGAACGAGGGAGAATCATCGGCCTTCGTGAAGCTGGATTGTCGTATCGTGCAGTAGCCTCTCGTGTGCAGCGTAACAGCAGCACAGTGATGCGCGTTTGGAAGCAGTGGACGGACGAGTGTCGGACAACTCGGAAATCCGGGAGTGGACCCCGAAATGTGACGTCAGCTCGCGATGATAGACACCTGGTCCGCATGGCGCGGACGGACCGTACAGCTTCCTCTAGACAATTGGCAGCACTGTGGTCAATAGCTACAGGTGTTTCATTGTGTGCTTCATCAATTCGTAGACGTCTGCTGCAGTGTGGACTGCGCGCACGGACTCCTTTATACAGGATCCCCCTAACGCACGACCATCGCCGCCTGCGGCTACAATGGGCCAATCAGCATAGAGACTGGCGTGCTGATTGGCAGCATGTCGTGTTTTCTGACGAATCCCGCTTTAATTTGTGGTACCATGATGGCCGCATTCGTGTCAGACGCTATGCCGGTGAACGCCACCTTCCGGAGTGCATTATCGAACGCCACAGTGGACGAACACCCGGAGTTATGGTCTGGGGCGCCATAGCATATCATAGACGATCTCAATTGCTACGAATTGTGGGCAATCTGAACAGCAACCGGTATATCCGTGAAGTTCTACAGCCCGAAGCTGTTCCCTTCCTTCAAAGCTTGCCAGGCGCTGTATTTCAACAGGACAATGCCCGCCCTCATACTGCTCGGATTGTTAAATCCTTCTTTGCAGCGCAGCAGGTACAGCTTCTTCCTTGGCCTGCGTGTTCCCCGGATATGTCGCCAATTGAACATGTGTGGGATGTCATTGGTCGGCGTCTTGCTCGTGATCCTCGTCCTGTTGCGTCTGCAGACGAACTTTGGGTACGCGTACAAACGATATGGAATGCTCTTCCTCAGTCAGACATTCAAACTTTGTTTGACTCCATGCCACGTCGTGTAGCAGCACTTATTGCGGCGCGTGGTGGCCACACAAAATACTGATTCTGATCTCTTGTTCTTGTTTGTTTGCTTTGACCATTTAATCATTTATTTGTACCACTACCACTCAACTGTGTATTAAATTGCATTCAATTATGACGATTCCTTCTTGGTGTTGCAATTTTCACAAACGTGAGTGTATTATTAAAAGTTATGTAAGCTTAAATTAGCTTAATAATTTTATGTGAACCTGGATAATATTCTCTTATCTCAGTTACTAAGCAAGCCTATTTCCTGTTTATTTGGTGGAAGCATGCAAAAGCAGAAAGTAAATTATCCAAAAATGAATTGCTTAATATTAGTCAAACACCCAGAATAATTAGAATATAGATCGCATTCTCCAAAATCAAAAATAAAGAATGCCTGATGGATAGACGACTGAAAGCCCACTGTCATAGAGCACTTTGCTCTCAGAAACGTACTAAACGGTAGGATAATGTTTTTACAAAACGCAGATACTGCACTTCAAACATTTTGAGAAATTTCTTGAACCTCACCTCTTTTGCAATTTTTGTCTTCCGTCATTTTATGGCAAATTTAAAGGAGTGGTTAGTGAATTTGTTTTTTAACTCCATCCTAAAAGCTAAATATATCACGGTTGAACACATTGGTTACTACAAATGTGAAAAAAAATATTTTGGCTAAGATTAGCAATGTTAGCCAATTTCCTATCCTAGCCACCTGTTTCTACTGTATGTGTGTTTGTATATACATTATTAAGTTCTAAAATTTGTACACTGTAAGGTATTTTCTCCCTCCTTTCCATGTGCTTTCGCAGTGTAATTGGAAGCATACTCGACGCGTAATCGAGAGTTCCAGGGTTCGAGTCACGGCAAGTGCACTGCACATTTTTCGCGTCTCCTGCTTCAAGAAAACCTAATGATTCTACAGCACACACTGACACTAGGATCATAAAAGTCCTTAACATGTCTACATTTTCGCAACTATTAATTATAGACATGTACTTTATGACATAAATTTAATTGATCAAAACTTTTCACGACAGTCTGCATAGAAATAATCATTACTTGTGTAACTTAATGTACTAACAATAAAAAACTTTCCAAAATTTACAGTTAAAATTCTCCCCGAAGTTTCGTCGTTACAGCAGTCAAAGTTGTGTGCCTTGTTTTTCAGAATAAGCATAAACTTTAACTAACTATAACTAAATAAACCGGGGGACTATTTAAAAAGTTAGATTTCATAATGTTTAAAAAATTTATTTTTAAATTTAAAAATACCAAAACAAGAATATTTGCTTTATTAGACATTTGTAACACTTTTGTAAATAGAAGTACATGGTTACGACCAAAGAACTTACGAAATTTAAGGTCGAGTTACGAAATTTAATGTCGAGTAAAACACTTTTGTTAGCACTGTGTCTGTGCATGTGAGCGTGTGTAAGTGTGTGTATGCGTGTGTACATAGGAGAGTGTATGTATGTGTTTATACATTACATATACAAAAATAAAATAACTTAGAATATAACAGGTTGAAGACGTGTAAGTGCTTAAAGAAGTAGCTGTAGTCATCGCCAATTTTAAAGTTTCTTTATTCATGTTGCCAACGTTTTCCTAACTATGTAGAGTCACTAGGATTTTTTAAGCAGGAGATATGAAAAATGTGCAGTGCCTTCACCGGAACTCACACTTGGACCTCTCGAATACGCGTCGAATGTACTACCGTTACATCATGAAGGTATGCATAAAAGAGGGAGACTTATATACTCCCCCTTTTTAAGGACGACTGAGGATTAGGGTACCCAGTCGCCAAATCCCGGTTGTGAAGAATCATCATCCACCACCTTTTAGTTCGGGCGCCACTGTAGTGACATTCGGATTTTTGAAGCAGGAGATGTGAAAAATGGGCAATACCCTTACCGCAACTCGAACCGGGACCTCTTGAACACGTGCTGAGTGTGATTCCAGTTACACTACGATGGCATGCATAAAAGAGAGAGATAATAACTTACAACCAAACGCAGATAAATTTGCGCAGTACGCGCGTCTGTTCTTAATGAATTAAGTTGGTACCTTTAAGACATTTGAAGCATATTTGAAGTAGGAGTAGCAAGCGGTTAGCGAGCTGACAGCATGCGAAAGAGGGAATGCGATGCATCGTAAAATAAAAGTTCAGTGCAGAACTATTTAATTTAAGTTCAGCTTTGTCCTTATTGACTAATTTTAATTTTGGTTCCCAATTTCAAGTTATTATTCGCTGAAATGTTATGTAAGTGCCTGTTTCATTAGTGTTATAAAAAATAACTTGATAGCAAATAATTTTGAAATGACGCTGTTTAGAGTAATGCATTATAAACGCTTACTGTTTTCAGAAGGGAAAAAAAAAAAAAAAGAGGAAATAGTTAAGGAAGAGATTACTACAAATTAAAGTTAGAATTTTGATTTTGGGGATACCTACTGCGTAGATAGCAAGATGACATCCAGAAACAACTGGATATTCAACACATAATTTATTGTTGCACAAAATAATCTTCGAGACCTATATTTTGGATTCGCAAATCATCAGTGGCACAAAATGGAAACAGCACAATTTTAGAAGCGTGGCACATCGTAAGAGAATGAATGATAGACAAAGACGCGCGGCAACGTGTTACTTTGATGCAGGCAGAATGTTTGTTTTTCTTCTGAATGCATCACAAGAAAGTGACGCATTCAGAAGAAAAATTATGTACAGATTAAAAAAATTTGGTTTCACCAGAAATCTTATTCAGTGATTGGATAAAAGGGCGTCTGCATTGTAGCGTTACATAAGGTCTCATAATTGGGATTAATTTAGAAATAATGCACTTTAGATTGTTATATTGTAAACAACCTGAATTATATTCACCTAACAACAGTTATCGTAAACAGTTATTATTGATTGCATAGAACGTTGATTCATAATGAATAGAAAATGGCATCCGAGGCAGATTAAAACTTCATGTCAGAAAACAAGTTGCAGCCACAAATAACTTGGCACTATACCTTGTGCCTATTTCATAATACTTACATTTTTGACAGCTTTGAAGTAAGAAGAGAGCTGTAGAGAGCTGTCTAGCTAGGCCGAAGGGTAGAAAGCAAATGCAGTTGTGTTCAAGATGAAATCTAAATTCAGACTGAGTTAGTTTCGGTTTTCAATGCATTTTGATTGGATATTTAATATTGTTGTAAAATTATTATTGGCTGTTTGAGTTTTAATTCCATTTACGTCATAAGTGTAAGAGGATTAGTCTCGAAATGACTCTGTACAGAAAGAGATTACTCTTTTTAGAATAAAGAGGGGAAAAAATTTAATTTACGCATTAAGATGCTGTTGCTAACTTAAATTATAATTTATCTTTTATCTATTTATATCATATTACAGTATTCGAGGAGAAAAATGTGTAGCAACAGAAAAACCTTTATAAAGAAAATGCGTTAAAACAGTAGCAAATGAAGAGAAATGTAAATCATTAAATTTTGACCTTCATAAATAATTAAATAATTCTAAACTATAATTTCTTGAATATAAGATTTTTGAAATAAGTGTGCAGTGTTTTAGAGTCCTATTAAGTTTTTCAGTATTTCAGCCCATAAGTCTCTCTGTTTCAGAGTCTACATAATCATAATTTTTCAGGGAAGGTTTTTGTTATCATAGAGTATCAGAAATAAAACCGTTTATATCATCATTACTTATTCTAATTAAATATGTAAGATACAATTATGTGACTCTGAATTATGCTTTAAATTAGCTATAACCCCTGAATTCCTCCTTTTGGTTTGGGCCCTTTCCCCTCTCTATTCTGAGAGTGGTAATAACATTTTTTCGAAACTGCATCACATCTGAAAATTAATTACGCATTTACCATCTTAACCTTGTGCATTGTATATACTTCTTAGCCAAACAGATTAACGGAAAAGTTTACTATAAATGCCCTGGATATACAACTACGCACGCGCTCTTTCTCTGCCTACTCTTGTTAGCTAAAGAACGTCTCTTGCTTGGCTGCTAATATTACAAGTGTAATGTGTCATCATCAAAATTGTGGGGTGCAGATTGTTTCCATTGCGATGTGCCATGAGAGTAATAAACAGGAAATAGAGCCATATTTGCATTATAAAGTGATTTTGTATTCTTGAAAACTTCTCGGTGTCTTCTATTACGTAAGCGAAATTTCAGTGATCTTCTAGTCCAATCCACTCGCTACTGCAGAATAAATGGAGTTTTCGCTAGTAAAGCACTCATCTAATATCAAATTAACTGCAACGAACACAATGTTTTCATCACAATTTATCAAGATAAAAGCCATGTAAAAGTTAAATTATAATTTAAATTAGCAATAGTGTGTTTTATGCGTAAATTAAACTAATTTCCACTCTTCATTTTAAAAATAATAATCTGTTCTGCACTGCGTCATTTCAAGACAATCCATATCAAATGACTCTTGCATAACAGTGATAAGGTAAATGGAACTAAAACTCAGACAGCCAACAATAATTTCATAGCAGTATTAATTATCCAGTCAAAATGTATTGAGAACCAAAACTAACTCGTCTAAATTAAGATTTCATCCTGAACACAAATGCCCTTGCTGTCTACCCTTCGGCTATCTGGACTGCTGCCCTCTTCTTACGGCAAAGCTGTCAAAAATTTAAATACTTTGAAGTAGGCACAAGTAGTGTGCCAAGTTGTTTGTGGCTGCAATATATTTACTAAAATCAAATTGACGATTTTATCTGCCTCGGCTGCCATTTCCCTATTCTTTACGGATCAACATTCTACGCAATCAAAATCCTTGCTGTTCATTATGAATTCAACATTCTATGTTCTATGCCATCACTAGTACTGAGTATGTTTTATTACAGTGAGTCATCAGGATGTCTCCACGTACTCCAAAACTCCAATGGAAAAATTTATTTGACCAGTACTTCTGATTCTCAAGATAGCTACACATCTTTGTCATTCTACGTGGGCAGTGAATTTGTTTTTATTTATTTCCAGTGGCTGGGCAAAAAGATACAAAGAACTAAAATACTATAAACGGAAGTTACAAACTGTAGAACTAAGAATAAAAAGACCAAAGTCATTGCCCAAAAAGCTTTCTTGCCTTCCAGGACCTCGACTCTTCTGTAAGACTATAAAGATCCCCACATCGAAGCAGGGTGGGCCCTGTCCATTTCTTTTCCAGATTCACAAAGTGGGCAAATATGATTGCTTGAAATGCCTGTGTAGTGCATGTGGGCGGCAAGGGAATCATATCATGTAGACAGACGGAAAGCCACAACTACATTGCGTCTTGGACTATCGAGAATAAGAGAAGGACTTATCATTCTCCAATTTTTTAAGGATGTAGGAGCCTTAAAAAGTATCCCTTATCCTCTTGGCCGAGATGTGTACCATTTAAGAGGTCGCTTGAGGGATGGGAGAGACGTTGCAAAGAAGAGGGCGGTAACGAGGGTCGCAAACACAGAATAATAGTGCGCAGTGAATTAACTTTGGGGAAACTCATTTTAATGCAGGTCTGTGCCTTGCATGTATTTAATTTCTATGTTCGATATTTTTAAGTTCATAATTTTGACGCAAGTTTGTGCTATGCGTATTTTTAATTTCTACGTTCTATGCTATTTACGTTTCTGTGCCATAAATATTACGAAGTGTTTTTCATCTCAGACACACACTTCACGTCAGGCAAAGAGGTAAATGCGCGTTGCTATAAACAATGCAAAGTGTCCGGCCATTTGCGGCCAGGAAAAGAGAGAAAGGAAAAATATATACATATATGTAAGATAAACCTAATAACTCTGAATTTAAATTAGTAACAACCCTTTAATTCCTCTTTTTGATTTGGGCACTTTCCCCTCTCTACTCTAAAAGTGGCAATAACTGTTTCGAAACTGCGTCATATCTGAAAACTAATTCCGCATTATGCCATCTTAACCTTCTGCGTTGCGTATAATTCATAGCCAGTCATATTAACGAAAAATTTCATTATAAATTCCGTTGCAATTCTACTACGCTCTCTCTTCCTCCCCTTACCGCCGTCCTCGCGGATCATCACATTGTCATGAATCAAGATAAGTCAAGCGCCGTTAAAGGCAGTACTTCAACTGAGCTGGTAACGACGCGCTTCACGCGATAAACCAGCGATATTCAATATTGGTATTAGTATTGGCTAAGCTCTCTCTTTGTCTGCCTAAGATTGCTAGCTAAACGATGTCCCTTGTTTGGCTGCTTCTGCTAAATATGTAATGCCTCATCATCAAAATTGTGAGGTGCAACTTGTATACATTGTGATATGCCATAGCACAGAGTAATCAACAAGTAATAAAGATCTGTTTGGATTATGAAGCGATTTTGTGATCCTTTAAAAGTTCCCGTCATATTCTACTACGTAATCGATATTTTCAGTGGTTTTCTCACCTCAATCCAATCGCTACTGCACAATAAACACACGCATAATAAAATTTAACATCTACAGTTTTGTATTTCTTAAATGTGTGTACTTAAAATCATAACCTCATAGCTCTTATAATAATATTTAATTATTGTTCTATATATTTAAAAAAATGACTCTCATAATGATTTACATTTTTTAAATAAAACGCATTAAAATCTTTCTTTATGATAAATGAGAATTTTTAAAGCATTTTGTTTTCTTTTAACGTCGCAAAATCATCTAAATTTTTTTAAAATCTACCAAATCTCTCAATTAATGTTCGGTAGACAGTATAACCCTAATTAAATGTTTTTTCTTTAACCTAATGAAGCTCCTATATAATTTCTTATTATTTTTAATTTCCAGGAGTTTCTCCGCTAGCAACAGGATTTGGCAACATTGAAAGTATTTTTAACGCTGCTTCCAAATTCGGATGCAATTGAACTAAATTATTTTTAAATGATATAAGCTTGCAGGTGCTTTAGTATTCGGAATTACTGAAATAACGTGTTGAATAACGTGTTTTTAAAACTAGATATTTGTAACTGAATTTCTACAGCTTTTATATTACTCAAGTATCTGAGTTCTAAGTCGCTGCCTTTAAATTAACTAAGTTCAATGACATTTATTTTACACCAGTTAGAAATGGAAAAACGGAAGCTACTGTGTTTAGTTTTTTCGAGCTCCATTTTAATTTTGAGATTGAAAAAGCTAACAATTCTTTAGTTTCATTTATGAAGCAGTAGTTTTCTCAAAAATACTTGTCTTATAAAGGGATTCTTGACTGTCTGATTTACTAACCTTTCATTTCATTATTAACCTTCTGTTCCTGTTCAAATTCTGCTGAGATAAAAACTAAATTTTTATAATTCTCAAGAATACTTTCAGAAATATTATTTTCTCTCGTCTGGTGTAAAGAAAGATATAATCTCGCCACTAAGCATACATTTTTATATATAACATATATATAGTTTTTGATCTCAAAGCTTTATTTATTTTTTCTATTAACTGCAATATTAAATTCCACAAAGAAAATACACGTAAAAATTTTTAACTATTTTGTTTCAAAATGCTATTATTTTCACTCCAGAGATTTAGCATTTGATATTACATCTTTTAATAACTGATTTCTTCGTTGATTTGTAGATCTGATTCTTTTACCAGCGTTTGTTTTTAATGCCTACTGCGTTTTCGTATGAACTTTTAGTGTTACTGAACATTTCTTAATTATAAATCACAATTTCTCAGTAACTCGAAAACACTTACAAGTTAGGACTGTAGCTTTATTTCACATCTCTATAATTACTTTAACAATTTCGCTACAAAGGCGGGAACACACTCTTCTCCAGAAGCGAGAACACACTCTCGGGTTTTTCCCTTTTTTTGCACAGCACTGCCCTCTGGAGGCATTTTCTATATTTTACAGTTCATATATCAAGGAGGTGAGACTGAACAGTTACTTTTAAACATACATAATTGCATCCCATTAAACAGTAAAACGAAAAAAAATTGTGGATGCTCTGCGCAGTTTTAAAAAATATTAACATACTTGAATTTACAGAAGCAGCATATTTTTGCACATTAAATTAAAACTATGAATCATACAAGGAATATATTTTGCTTGATCATTTCTTTGAAAATAATGTATTGCACACCTTTGTAGAATCCAGCCGTACTAGCCTCATTATCACGGATTTGACATCGAACTTGAAAGTACAGGCCATTTTTTTTCTACCTTATAAACAGTTTCGTTTGCGAACTTATTACCGGTTTCTTTTACTTCAATAAAATTGACTAAGCTTTTTTCAATTATTATAGATTCATTTTAAGGTAAACATATCTAATAATAGCTTCTTATGCTTGTCATGTAATTGTTCATGATGTGAAATATGTGATGTACAATCAGGACTAAGAGAAAAATGCTATGCTTCCTATTTTTAGGAAACGTTATTTTCATATCGAACATGGCTACCTCATACCGACTGTTGTAAAATGTTTCTAAATATAAGAAATATATATCTTAGTTTAATTATCGCAATATACAAAGAACGAAATAGAATGATCCACATATAAAACTTTTTTATTGTCTTTACTTACTTTGAAAACAACACTGATATAAAATACAAAAATAACAAAATTTCATTTGCCAAATGCAAATAGACATATATA
>KK116105.1:47329-74745 GCA_000611955.2 Stegodyphus mimosarum
GTAAAAAGTTTTCTAGATTTGCCTCTTCGAGCAAAAAACCTTTTAAGACAAGAAATAAAAGTTTGTGTCTTTAAATCTGTTACGATTTCCAAATGAATTGCACGGGTTGCGAGGCAAACAAATATGGCAACATAAACTTTGTTAAATACACCCTTACGCTGGTTTTTGTATTTCACAAGAAAGGGTCCACAAAAATCGATTCCTGTATCATTAAATGCAAAATTTTCATTAACACGCTCAGATGGCAGATTTCCCATTAACTGAGAAGAAGTAGAAGGATTTGCCTTAAAACAAACAACGCACTGATGACAAATCTTTCTGCAAATATTTCTCCCATTTATGGGCCAATATTTTTCTCTCACATAATATAATAAAGTTTGCGGTCCCACATGAAAGCATTTTTTGTGAAAATACATTACAATTAAATCTGTTAAATGATTTTTTGGTGGAAGCACCACAGGATGTTTTTTACAGAACTCAAGATAAGAATTTTGGAGGCGACCACCAACTCTAATAATAGAATTTTGATCAATAAAAGGAACTAAACCTTTTAGCTTACTACTGGAGGCTACTGCTTTACCCTTAGATAAACTTTTCAGCTCTGCCGAAAATTCTTGAGATTGTACCTGTCTGATTAAGAAAATCTCTTGCTCTATTTCACCAGCGGTTATATATCCTGACCTTTTGGAACTCGGATTTCTTGCATTATAGATGAACCTGAAAAGAAAACTTAAAACACGTAAAATATGCATAAAATCATTACTTAAGTCATAAATACGATTTAAAAAGTTAAAGTCCTTTGTTATACTAAGGAGTTTCAAAGAGTCAATACTATCACAGTCTTTTTTCAGTTCAATAAAATACTCATCTTCTGTGACACTAAGTTCTGGAGGTTCAGGAATAATTTCCTTTAAGAAGGCAGGTCCAGTCCACCAAGTTGAATCATTTATAAGAGAATCACTACTTGTACCACGGGTAAGTAAATCAACTGGATTAGCCTTGCCTGGACAATGATGCCACGTAGCCTCAGCTGTCAAGTTTTGTATCTCTTTCACACGGTTTGATACAAATTGTTTCCACTTTTTACTTGGACTTTGAATCCAGTATAAGGTGACCTTTGAATCACTCCAAAAAAAACTTCTTGATATTTGTTTTTTGTCAATAACTGGTTTCAGTTCACTAGCTAATCTTGCCGCAAGTAAAGCACCCATAAGCTCTAGTCTTGGCAATGACAGCTTCTTTAACGGAGCCACTCTGGATTTTGAAGCTACAAGATTGATCAAGATTTCGTTCTCAACCTTTAACTTAACGTAAACAACTGCTCCATAAGCCTTAATGCTAGCATCCGAAAATGTATGAATTTCCAGTTCTGCATCTTGATTAATAAAAGAACCAAGTATATATCTCGGAACCTTTAATTTTTTAAGTTGTGGAGCTTCTTCACACCACCTCATCCACTTCTCGCTTATATCAGGAGGTAAAGCTTCATCCCAAGAAAGTTTTCTTTGCCAGATCTCCTGGAACAGGCACTTGAAACGGATAGTAAAAGGAGTCACAAGACCCAATGGGTCGAAGATTCTTCCAGCAGCCATTATTAGAAACCTCTTGGTGTTCCCTCTCTGTTGGAGAAATTCTAGCAAACTATTAATTTCTAAGGACAGGTAATCACTACATGGATCCCATAAGAGACCAAGAACTCTATGCAATTTATCCTTTAAATCTTCTGGGCATAACTGCTTGAATCCCATAGCTTTCCACTCCTTTCTTAACTGCTCAGAATTTGAAATCCACTTCCTTAAGGGCATCCCAGCATCTCTCATTATTTTTTCGGCACATTTTGAAATTTCAAAGGCAGATGGAACGTCGTCATTACCTGTGATAAGGTCATCTACATAAAAACAGGTATCAAGTGTTTGTACTGTAGCAGGAAAGTCTTTTCTGTACTTCTCTATATGGTTTTTAATAGTTATTGCCAATAAAAAGGGACTTGCGTTTAATCCAAAAATTATCCTTTTAAATTTATATACACATACATTATTCTTATTGTCAATGAAAAGGAATCTCACTGCATCTCTATCTCCTTCGCGTAAAGAAATTTGCAAGAAAGCCTTCTCTATATCTGCCAAGAAAGCGATCTTGTTCAAGCGAAAGAATGTCAATAAATGAAATATATTTGGGTTTAAATTTACTCCTTGATATAAACAATCATTTAGAGATAATTGTCCTGGTTCATGAGAACTTCCATCAAAAACAATCCTTACCTTAGTAGTTAAG
Source organism: Stegodyphus mimosarum (assembly GCA_000611955.2). Classification (NCBI taxonomy): domain Eukaryota; kingdom Metazoa; phylum Arthropoda; class Arachnida; order Araneae; family Eresidae; genus Stegodyphus; species Stegodyphus mimosarum. The sequence goes on from KK116105.1 coordinate 49,604, forward strand.
CTCTCTTGTCTTACAACTGCATGGTGAGGTAAGTAATATAAAGGTTTATTCACTTCTTTAACTGGGCTCATCACTTTCTCAATAATTCCCTCACTCAAATAATTATTCAAGATATCACAGTACTCTAAATACAGGGAATTATCACGTTTCATTCTCTTAACAAGGTTTGCAAGTCGATTTTTTGCAACATCATAATTGTCTTTAAGTTCCTCCCAATTTCTCTTCCAAGGTAACCCAACCTCATATCGTCCGTCTTTAAAACAAACTGTTTCATTGAACATCTCTAGGGCCTTATCTTCCTCATTTCTCAATTCGGTATCTTTAATACCAAGGGATTCTAACTCCCAGAAGTTTGCTAACTGATTATCTAAATCTTCGAAATTGTTTACTAATCCACAATGATAACTCTTTTGTTTACTTAAATTCATAGACCCACTTACTACCCAACCAAACACTGTCTCTTGCAACACGATAGATTCCTCTTGTAATTTTATTTGATTTGGTTTGAGCAGCAGGTAAAATATATCAGCTCCCAGAAGAGCATCAATCTTCGTTGGTCTATAAAAATTTGGATCAGCGTAACAAATATTTGTTGGAAAACAAATTTTCTTAACGTCCAATTGCTTCGAAAGAGTAAGATCAGTAATATTATCTACAATTAAAAATTCAACATTTCTTTTAAAGTCTCCATTCGAATTTTCTACTGACGTAACTAGCTTATTTTTAACAGTTAGAATCGAATTATTCAGGCCAGATATAGGAGCATTTATTGCTTGTTTTTTTATTTGTAACATATCCGCGATTTCCTTTCTAATTAGGCTGACTTGACTGCCTACGTCAAGAATTGCTAAAATGTTTATTATTCCTCCGTTTCCCATTCGAACCTTAACCACGGCAGTAGACAAAAATGTATAAGTTTTTCGACCTTGAAAAGGAAAACTTTGCTCTGGCGCCGAGAAGGATTTATGATCATATTCGTAACTCGTTCCGACAAATGATTGATTTATGGAAGGAATCGCATTTTTTGTTTCGAAACTAATCGCGTTCGGATTTAATTCGCTTGAAATGTTTATTTCACTAGTATTATTCGGTGAGAAAGATGCTTTTTGAGAATGTACACCATGGGATGAATTATTATTTCTTTTCTCAAAGTGAATCAGGGTGTTATGTTTTTTACCGCATTTAGCACAGGAAAATTTAGAAGAACACTGCTTTACACTATGGTTTGAAAAGCAATTAAAACACAATCTTTGCCTTTTTAGAAATTCAACCCTATCATTCACTGATATATCTTGAAATTTAGGACATTTATATATAATATGATTATCCAAACAGAAACTACACTTAGATGACTTCACAGTACTTAACAACACATTTCCTTTAGAACAATGCTTTTGGTTCGTGTTCTTAGAAACTCTAGACGCTTCTAAGGTTCTTGCATGATTTTTTAGAAATTCAATTAAGTCATTCAATTTGGGAACATTATTTTTCTTACCAAATTCGCGTTCGAACCATAATTTTGTTGAAGCATCTAATTTTTGTAACAATACATACGCAAACATTATTTCAGCAAACCCATCAATTTTGTGTTCTAAAATTTCTAACGCTCTTGTACATTCAAAGGTAATGTCAACTAAATTTAGTAAAGCACTAGCAGACTCACTGTGAATAGGTGGAATTGACATAAACCGCTTAATGTGGGCAAAAACCTGTTCTCGATGATTTGAAAATCTTTCTTCTAGCAGTGACCAAGCAACTTCATAATTTTGATCGGAAACTGGGATTGACTTTACGACTCGGAGAGCATCGCCTTTAAGGGCTGATAATAAATATTGAAGTTTTTGTCCTTTTGACAAATTATCGTTATTATGCACAGCAGCCTTGAATAAATCATTAAAAGTTATCCATTCATAAACATTACCAGTAAATGTAGGTAAACTCAATTTTGGGAGCTTTACATCTGGGGCTATTTTAGAACAATTATCAACACTTATTTTACCCTGTTCATTCTCAGTACTTTTCACAAAACATTTCACATTTAATTTATGTAAGAATGTTTTTAATCTTACTTCGACTTTTTCCAGACGAATCTCCATTTCTTCTAAATCCGATTCTGCTTCACTAATGTCCACTTTTACAGGCAATTTGAAGTAATCCTTTTGTAATTCAGATATGCATCTTTTCACGGTGCATACAGTTTCTAGTTTTACTTCAAGTTCGGTTATAATATCTTCACTTATCGGTTCAACCACCGATTCTACAAAGGTTTCTAAACGGGTGATTTTACCCTTTAGGGTAGCTTTTTCACGCTTTAACGAATTAATTGTTTCTTCCATTACGAACACAAGTTACACAACACAATCGCTTCGGAAGAAGAGCACACTTTCGTTTTCACGAACTCACTTATTTAGATGTCGCTGATTCGTTTCTAACTCGGGCTCGTCGGCCCATGAACAATTCTTAATTATAAATCACAATTTCTCAGTAACTCGAAAACACTTACAAGTTAGGACTGTAGCTTTATTTCACATCTCTATAATTACTTTAACAATTTCGCTACAAAGGCGGGAACACACTCTTCTCCAGAAGCGAGAACACACTCTCGGGTTTTTCCCTTTTTTTGCACAGCACTGCCCTCTGGAGGCATTTTCTATATTTTACAGTTCATATATCAAGGAGGTGAGACTGAACAGTTACTTTTAAACATACATAATTGCATCCCATTAAACAGTAAAACGAAAAAAAATTGTGGATGCTCTGCGCAGTTTTAAAAAATATTAACATACTTGAATTTACAGAAGCAGCATATTTTTGCACATTAAATTAAAACTATGAATCATACAAGGAATATATTTTGCTTGATCATTTCTTTGAAAATAATGTATTGCACACCTTTGTAGAATCCAGCCGTACTAGCCTCATTATCACGGATTTGACATCGAACTTGAAAGTACAGGCCATTTTTTTTCTACCTTATAAACAGTTTCGTTTGCGAACTTATTACCGGTTTCTTTTACTTCAATAAAATTGACTAAGCTTTTTTCAATTATTATAGATTCATTTTAAGGTAAACATATCTAATAATAGCTTCTTATGCTTGTCATGTAATTGTTCATGATGTGAAATATGTGATGTACAATCAGGACTAAGAGAAAAATGCTATGCTTCCTATTTTTAGGAAACGTTATTTTCATATCGAACATGGCTACCTCATACCGACTGTTGTAAAATGTTTCTAAATATAAGAAATATATATCTTAGTTTAATTATCGCAATATACAAAGAACGAAATAGAATGATCCACATATAAAACTTTTTTATTGTCTTTACTTACTTTGAAAACAACACTGATATAAAATACAAAAATAACAAAATTTCATTTGACCAATAGCAAATAGACATATATATATATATATATATATATATATATATATGTTACAATATACTGAAGTTTACTCCAATAATTCATCGTTTTAATTAAATTTCTGTTGCTTTGAGATGATACAAGAAAAACACGTTTTTTAATAATAATAATAATAATATGTATTAAGAAAATTATTTAGAGCGTGCCTTCCTATAACGGAAAATATACTTTAACAACGGCTATGGTAAAGATGATTTTTGCAATAGTTTGCGATAATTTGTGATCAATTCAATAAGACCCTCAAATTCCTGAGTTTATCAGGTATTTTGCTCTCCTTTCCGCATGCTTTTGTGGTGTAATTGGAAGCATACTCGACGCGTGTTCGTGAGGTATAGGTTTCGAGCCCCGGCAAGTGCGTTGCATATATTTGACCTTTTCTGCTCCCCCTCCCCCAACAACAACAACAAAAACTAGTATCTCTACAGTGAGGCCAGAACTAAAAGAGAGTGGTCGATAATTCTAAAATCTAGCAGTTCTTTAATGACCACCAGGATTTGGCGATTGGGTCCCCTAAGCTCTATTGCAGTTAAATGCAATGAATTTTGCAGCTCCTTTTCCCGTATTTTCATCCTTAATATAGATCAGCTATTAATTTCTTTCAATATGATACAGTAAAATGTGTAGCTTTCATATAAGGGTTTATCCTAACTCGGAAAATCCTGCTTGGCAACTACGGAATAAGTTCTACTGTTCCTTGAGTTTCCGTTAATATCTGTGTTCACAAGTAGCAACGTGGGTAATACCAGATGCTTGCCAGCTTGTCAAACTACGGCTCATAGCGAATGGGCTGCTTGCGTATAATTTGTGGACATTTCCACAGTGTAACTTGAAAATGAAACTGTTCCGTTAGCCCATTATCCTTTACGGGAGCACCCCTCGTAAAGCAAACAACTTCGTGTTTTTAATAGATTAAAACAATAAACCAACGTTCAACATTTGTACTCCTATTATCACTCCATTGAATTTTTATTGCCAGAAAGGCTTATTTGAGATTGAGCAGAATTTTATATGTTAAGTTTTTGCAATTAATCTTTATTTCCAGCCATAGATTAGTTTGCCACACCTATTATCTGATTACATTTGACGTTTTAATTTTTTCTTTCTTTTTTTAATCCATAGCTTTATCATGTTCCTTTAGTTCTCTTTCTATTTCAGTCTCCCCGAAACTGTATTTCTTAAAATTTCTTTAGCAAGAACCGTAATTTTTATATTTTATATTATTTACCTTAAAGTCAACGTGAAAATATGCACTGTATAAAGTATGTTCTTTTTTAGTAATATCTGTTATACTAAAATTAACCAGAATATTTGGTCTTTAAAATTCAAAATTTTAAACCTCTCTTTTATTTTTTTATGCTAAACAATAAATTTTACTGTTTCATTATGAACAGTACAACAACTTAAAAAAACGAAGTTATGTCTTCTTTCATATGTTCATATTTCAGACTTTACAAAGTATGAGGCAGACTAAGATACCGATTCGTTTAATCTGTCCAGTTGAAAAAAAACCTAAATAAAACCAGTTCTAACAAATTCAATACGGATACAACAAGACAAAACTTAAATTACGCATCTTTTTCAATGGCAGATTCTACTCCATAAATGACGCAAAACATTGATCATACCGTATATTTCATTTTTAAACATTTTTGCTTTGACTTCCAATGCTATTAAAATAGGGTTTTTGTGCTTTAGGTATGGTGTTAGGAATTGTAAGCAGCTTCATCGTGATACATTTTTAGTTTGTGGCTTTAGAAAGCTTGTTCTGGCAAAGTAAACACAGTAAAAGCTCTATTTGAATTAAAGAGAGATGGTAAAGAATTTACAAATGTCGGCAGCTGGGTGCTTTCTACGTAAGTTAAGTTTATGCAGCTCAATAGCTTAGTGTAAACAAGCCTAAATTAATTTCAAGGGTTATTTCCAATTATAAGTTTTAATGTTAGAAAACAGCATGTACAGTACTGTAAAAGTTTAACATTATTAAAAATAAATTAATGTAATGGACATTCATAACTTTGCATAACATTTCTTCAGATACTTCTTGATGTGATGCAAATTTAAAAGTTAATGATCATCATTTCTTTTTTTTTAAATGAGTTTCGAAATTTTCATCGCTAATTTGGCTATTTTTCACCCACTGCTGCGGCGCTGTAAATAAATATACAAAAACGAGCAATGATGTTACAAAAATTAATAGCATTATATAATGTATATATAAGTTTAAAATGTTGTTTTTTGTAACTAGAGAAGAATATAATATTCTTATCTTAAGTAAAACTTCCTGCACTGTGGAATATTTTAATTTTTAACCTTTTAAATTAATTTCGCTACTACTATGTTATCATACTTGAAGATAAACAAAAAAATTTTTAAAGCAATTTAACACATTAGAATTATCAGCCACGATTAGGAGTGCAGTAGTAGAGAAAGGTGTTTTAGCGAGTTATTTGCCTTCAGGCTGGTTAAGGTATTTGCTTGAAGGCTATCGTTGAGGTAAACATAAAACTTTTCATTTATATGTAAAATGAATAAGAATTTAGATAAAGATAGTTAAAAATTTTCAGATATAATACAAACCTTCATTCGTACAACTATTAGGGGGGTAAATATGCCCAGCTTAACGTCAAAAACATAACGCTCGCAAATTTTAGTCGGTAAAAATGTACTTTGGAGAAGAAAATTCAACAAATTATCAATATGCAGACTGATCGAGGACATCCGTTTTCGGTAAGTACTTGAGATAAAGAAAAGAGTTACGAAAAGAAAAACTCAAAATGGCTGAGATGAGGATACTCAAGGACTCATCGACGCGGAACACACCGGAGCTAACGGAGGGGCACCAACTCCAATGTAAAAGCCATTTCATCCGACGCGATGGGCTTTGGAATAGCTTCTACTTATCTTACTCCCCCTGCAACAGTGCAAAGGTTAACGCGTATTTTCATTCGGTGGGATGAACTGCAATCATTTTTGTTATTTTTCTTTCTCTTCTCGGCCAAAGTTAGAATGAAACCATTTCTTTTCAAAGAATTCATCGCCCTTAATGGAAACGTTGGCAATACGCCACTTCAGTCAAATCACACAGTGAAACAGGTACCGCCGACTAAAGGATTTGAGAGAACGACCTCTTGACTAAATGGTAGTGACAATAAACGTTATTCATTTCTTGCTTGATGTCATACGAATAGAAATCTTCTATATGATTACCCTTTCTCTGGACTGCGGGCTATCCATCTACTTCTTGTTTTCTTAGATAAAAGACTTTTCTTAGTGCGGTTCGGATTAACCAATCTTTTACTGGTTTTCGTTTCCCATTCAGTGTTTTAGACGTACGCTTAAAAGATGCTTTATTTATTTCTCCAAAAACATAATAGCCATTACTAAAACTTAAGACACTTCAAGGGAGTAAGATAAAAAAATAGATTTAATACCTGTCTTTTTCTTTTTATTTTTTACAAATTTAACAAGATATTTGAATATAGCGTGCCTTTTTGAAATTATACGTAGATTTTTTTTTATAAAATAGTTTATAAGATTTATTGCTTTTTTCCCAAGCATTTCGCGTTTTAAATTGCTTTTCTTTCCGCATCTTCACACTCCCGTGAGCTCTAGAAGTACATTGATGCAGGATGAAATGAAAAGACTTCAAAAGACGCATGAGTAATGATTGATTAGGGTAGTTAATGTTGACCCTAGTGTAGAAAGTGATCAAGCTGTGTGGCTGCCGATCCTCAGAAACGGCGGAAATTCAATTATAGCTGCTGAAAATCATGCAGAGGAGTCGAAATAATTTATTAGTTAAGGATACATTGAATTAATAGAGAGTAGAAGTGTGTAAGAGTCAATTAGAGTGCTAACTTCGGTAACCGTCCTTTTATTTCTAGAATCCAAGGCAAGTTAATACGAATTTAAGAAGTGTTTAGATTTGTGCTTTATTATGACTTCAGACATTTATCTGATTATTTTCTCTGACTTCTACGTTGAAAGTTTTTCATCACATGCTATACATATCACATAAAATTATAATCCAAGTAACAAACGTACATTAAATCTTAGCTCTGTAGTGATAAGCTGTTCAGAAAGAAGTCTTGAAAGATATATAAATAACAGACAGAGAGAACAAAGAACGATAGTAAATAACAGAGAGAGAACAAAAGGTTGAAACATTCCAAGGAAAATAATAAAACGATTCGGGTGCTATCAGAAATAAGAATTATTATTCATAAATACTTAATTTAAAACTTTTTCTCAAAAATTTAATTTTAAGTTAATATACTTAATTTTGTGAACCTCTTAAAAATCTGTTAATAAACCTTCTGCGAAAAGTCTCTTTGAAATGCTAAATAATAATCTTAGATAATTTTTATGATATTCAATAAAAAGGCACCCCAAAATATCCATAACACTATGAAGAATCATCTCAATTCGTTTTGTTTCACTGTGGACTGCTGAGTTTTGTTGCATATGCTGCAATAATTGCTGGATGATATGTGTTAAGTCAATTGCCCCAAAACTGCTCAAAATTTATTCAAAGATGTAGGATTTAATTGGAATTTTTATTTGTAATCCTGACTTATATCGAAAATAAATTAATAACAGAAACGGATTTTCTCCTCGTTTTAGGTTAATTTGATAGAATTTCTATTGGTTTCATTAAACATTTCTACCTCCGGTACTTCCGGTTTCATTAAAAATTAAATTTCTACTTCCGGTTGTGTATAATTAGATAGAAACCTTCATGGCCGTACGCAAGTTAAGTGCTGTATATGAAATTATTTTACGAATCGAGGACGAGGAGAGAATTAACCGGAGCTAAAAAAAGTATGTTTATAGCGGAAAAATGGGAAAATGACCAATAACCATCACAAACCCTCTGAATAAAGCAAAATGTAAACGAGAAAAACAAAACGTATAAAATCTACAGATAATATCAGTGAAAGTAAATGGTATCACAGTATTTGGAATTTTTATAATCGCTACGTAGATTTTGTAAAATCCCTAATCGATTTCAAGGGCAAAACGGGTCCCCCTTCATCAGGAGCAAAAATTTCTGCAAAAGCGAATGTCGATCATATTCATACCCACAAGCGACCATTGAAAGAGCAGATAGCGCCATCTATCGGCAGAAATAGTAACTACAAATGAAGAGTTAAGTTAGTAGAATTTTGAAGGCATTAGGCAATACTGGATTGGAACTGAAGTCATTAAATAAACAGGATCAATTTTTGTGAACGTGAAAAGCTTCAAGAAAATCCAATTCCCTAATAGAACCAGCTTTCTGGATAATTTTAGCAGAACCCAAATCAAAATTGTGATTGAATTTCGAACTATGATTAGCAGATAAAGATTTGTTAATTTCGCCTTTTCGGACGTAAGATTCATGTTCTTTTATGCGAACCATTAATGCTCTTTTCGTTTGGCCAATATAACTTAATCCACACTGACACGATATGCTATAAATTCCCCAAGAAATAAAGTCAGAAATAGAATCTTTAAGAGCTGAACCTCGAATTTTATTTATAGGAGAGAAAACAACTTGAAAATTAAACTTGTGTAAAACTCGTGCAATTTTGTAACTGATGAAAGGATGAAATGGAAGCACAAAAAGGTTATTAATGTTATTTCTGACATCAGAATGTGTTCTTAGATGGCACGATGAGAACTTTCGAGCAGCTTTTTCAATGACTACGGGAGAAAATCCTTGGTCAAGGGCAACAGATCTCAAATAATTGAGTTCCTTAGCAAGAAGAGATTCTGAGGAGCAAACTTTGAGAGCTCGAAATACATAATAGTAAAATGAAGCCATTTTTTGCTTAGCCGGGTGACATGACTTAGCATGGGGAGGTAAACAAACAGAAAAGGGTTTACGGTAAACAGTTGTGCTGAAATTAGATCCATTGCGGATTATGAGAACATCAAGGAAAGGCAGTGTATTATCAGATTCAGTCTCAAAAGTGAACTGGATGCCTGGGTCATTCGAATTTATAACGGATAAAATCTAGGGTAAGTCTTCCTTATCACCATCAAAAAGAGCGAAAGTGTCGTCTACGTAGCGAATCCACAGACGAAAAGAAAGTTTTTCAAATAATGTGACATCAAAATAGTGCATGTAAATGTCAGCAAGTTCACGACTGAGGGGATTATCCATAGCTAGTCCTACAATTTGGCGATAATATTTATTTTGGGAAACAAAGTGAGTTTGACTCACAGAGACTTCAGTGAGGGAAATTAACTCTTCAATTTCAATAGGTGAGAAATGGAATTCTCGAAGTCTAGTTTCAAGGCATTTTAGTACCCCTTCAACTGGAAAGCTAGTAAACAGTGATTTAACTTCAAACGAAACCATAATGGAGTGCAAAGGAGAAATATCTTTATGTTTATCGATGACTTGGAAAGAATTTTTTACGGTGTGAATATTGTTGGAAAGTAATAAAATAGAGTAAATACGGAATTAAAATAAATACGGAGTAAATACGGAAACTAAATATTTGGCCAAAGGGTACGATGCCTTTCCTAAATTGGAAACTGTAAGTCGAAAAGGAATTCCAATTTTGTGAACTTTGGGGAGAGCATAAAATATAGCACATTTAGCAGTGGGTGGAATGAGTGATTTTTTAAGCTGAGTCGAAAGTATATGAGTAGGTTTAACAGCTATTTTAACTTTTGTGAGGTCAGAAATTGATTTTGTGAGGTCAGAAGAGATTTTACAAAATCTACGCCGAATACAAGGTTATCGATTTGCCTGTTTTATTTATTTCTAATAATTTTTTAATTCTTTCGTAATATGTAGCAGGCCGCATATTCTATTATAATGCGTATAAAATACAGTGTCTCACAAAAGTGATGGGACACTTGTGCTTTACAAAAGAAAACTGTAATAAAATAAATTAAAAAAACATGTACAAATTTTTTGTGGGTGTGTTTCATACTTAAATTTAGTAACAATTATTACATAACATACATTTTCTCAAAATATTAAAATATTAATTTAATAAAAATACAATTGTTTAGAACGGAGCAAAAAATGGCTCACATGAGTGATGGGACACCATTAGACTATGCAACAAAAATCGTCTGAAGTAAGCAATAAAAATATTTTTGGGGTTTTTTATTTTTACTTAAAAGCAATTGGCAAAAATTTATAAAATCGTCTGCATTATTTCTCTCCAGTTTGTTTTGGAATTTTTGTGTTTTTTAGCTCTGTGCAGCCATGAATGCTAAACGAAAAGATGCTTTGCCTGAAATTCGAAAATTAGTTATTAATTTGAATACTGAAGGTGGAATATCTATTAGAGAAACTGCTGAAACAGTTAACTTGAGTCATTCAACAGTTTTCAATATCATTAAACGATATAAAAAGAATCATATGATTCAGGATAAAAGAAGACCTGGCCGACCATCAAAGCTATCCAATGGAATAAAGCGAGTTATCGTTCGGAATATTAAAAAAAATCCAAGAATGAGTGCTCCTAAAGTTGCTGCTGATTTACAAGCATTATATGGAGTAATTGTTAATAGTGAGACTATTAGAAGAGTAATTCGATCTACTGGATATCACGGTAGAGCAGAGAGGAAAAAATTCTTATTAAGTGAAAAGAATAGAAAACTCAGACTGGCTTTCGCAAAATCCAACATAAATAAGAATTCTGATTACTGGAATGAAGTTATATTTGCTGATGAGAGAAAATTTAATATATTTGGTTCTGACGGTAGAACCTTGGTGCGGAGAAAACCCAGGGAAAAATTTCGCAAACAGAACTTGGTGCCAGCAGTAAAACATGGTGGAGGAGGAGTTATGGTATGGGGGTGTATGTCGTTCGCTGAAGTTGGTAACCTTGTTTTTATTGACAGTATAATAGATCAGTACAAGTATATTGGCATATTAAATCAAAATTTGAAATCTTCAGCACGAAAATTGAACCTTCATAACGATTTTAAATTCTACCAGTACAATGACCCCAAGCACACTGCTTTGAACGTTAGACTCTGGCTGCTGTATAGCTGTCCGGAAATAATAAAAACACCACCACAATCTCCAGACTTAAATCCGATAGAGAATATTTGGCAAGAATTGGAATCAAGAATTCTCAAACACACCATTTCTTCAAAGCAACAATTAAAATCGGTGCTTCAAGAAGAATGGGGTAAAATCACTCCAGAAATCACAAACAAATTAGTCGAATCCATCCCAAGAAGATTAAATCATGTTTTAAAAGTAAAAGGAAATCCAACAAAATATTAAAATCTTTTAAAAAGTAAATTATTTGATGGAAAAGTAAGTGTCCCATCACTTATGTGAACCATTTTTTGCTCCGCTCTAATCAATTGTATTTTTATTAAATTAATATTTTAATATTTTGAGAAAATGTATGTTACGTAATAATTGTTACTAAATTTAAGTATGAAACACACCCACAAAAATTTTTACATTTTTTAAAAATTTATTTTACTACAGTTTCCTTTTGTAAAGCACAAGTGTCCCATCACTTTTGTGAGACACTGTAGCTATAATTTCTGTGTAGTATTTTCTTTGATAAAAATTGCATGATGACGCTCGATATAACTTTTCAAATGAAAGGACCATCAAGAAATTAAGCTGAGATTATACTTAATGATGATGAACAATGAAAGACTTTTGCAGTACATTTGTAAGGAGATATGTTTATGAATTAAGAAAGATGATATCAGTGACAGCTTAGTTCATACAGCTCTTGCTTTCTTCAATCAGAAACCTCCAGAATTCATAATTTAACGCTGTAATAGCTGCTCACGCAGCCACTAAACTTTCACATTAGAGCTTCTCCTTTATACACATGTCCTTTATTATAAACTCCGTTTCAAACAGAAATTTCTTCTCATAAAAGTCTCAGAAATACTGGAAGAAACTAGTTGGAAGGTAAATTTATTTAAGTTGTTTTAAAAACTTCCTTTCGGATATAAAACGACATTCGGTAAATCCATATGTGGTTTTATTCAATAGAATATTACCCTACTCTTTTTCTCCAAACTGCAGCATCTTTCTAAAATTTTTAATAATTTAAATAGCGTTAGTACACGATCTACATACGTCTTCAAAATGAAATGCAAATTAGTTCATTCATATCTCTTTATGAGGTGATTAAGTGCGTCGTTTTGATTTAACCTGTGATTTAAAAGAATAATACCATCTTGTATTGTGAAATCATGGAGATGACGCATTGCTTTTAGAAGTTAAATATAATTTCTAAAAGCTATAAAGATTCTAAAAACTTTTCTATAAAGCTTTTAGATAATAGCTCTAAAATTCCTTTCTTTCTATATAATCCTGAAAGCTTTAATTTTTGTAAAAGCTTCTTCTATAAAGATAGAGAAGAAAAATATGTACAATATTTTCAGAGACTTTAAACTTTCTAAACACACTACGAAGACTCCATAAAGAGTATTTCGCTTTATAAAACACATTATTGAGGCAAATCTTTCCTGCTTCAGTCAGAAAATGTGCTTACAACTACACATTTGTTCAAATTCGGCTCACTTAAAATCAGTTCAGACCTCATTGTGTGATTTAGCAAATATATTCTAACTGATGTTCTAATAAATATGCAATTAGCTTCTTATTTATCAGTAAAGAAAAAATGCATGATTAACTTTAAATCGCAGCTAATCGAGGGAGTTAAAAAAACATAAGAAAGGGGCTTAAACCGATATCTACTATCGTTAATTTACCTAGAAGTGCAAGCAATTTAATCTAAAGAAGATAGTCATTTGGTTACGCAGATTAGGGCAAAAATAGCTCATTTTAAATAACGGAAGAATAAACATCATCTATAATAATAAAAGCAAGTGTAATGTGTCTGTCTGTCTGTCTGTCTGCCTGTCTGTCCATTTGTCTGACCGAGCTCTCCAGCCAAATCTATCGCACGCAGGGACCTGGAATTTTTTACACGGAAGCACAAAGGGGCTGGCCACCAGACCTCGAAGCCCGATTTTCGATTTTTGAATTAGAAAAATTTTAAAAAAATTATTTTTTATAAAGTTTTTGTTCTTCAGTTTTTGTTTCTTAATTTGCATTATTGTGTTGCTATTATTGTGATTTGTTGCTATCATTTATTTTCAACTTATTAAATCGATTTATAACAATTCCACCATCATGACCGGACATGCTGCAGGCGAAGATGTGTTTATTTCAAGAATTCCTATAATCCCTTCCGATCTCCCGTTTCAGTTTAAGCGTCTACAATTCCCTGTTCGTTTGAGTTTCGCGATGAGCATTAATAAGGCACAAGGACAATCTCTCAAAGTTGTAGGGCTCGACCTCCGTAAGCCGTGTTTCTCCCATGGTCAACTGTACGTGGGTTGTTCAAGAGTTGGTAATGCCGATAATCTACACATCTTAGCTCCGAATGGAAGAACATTAAATATAGTTTATCCCGAGGCTCTCTAACGAAAAGGACAATCTAAAGAAAAATTATTGCCACTCTCCACTCTCCCAAACTAACTCTGACTGTCATGCTTTAAATGATGATGTTATTGTTTAGTGCTCTCTTGAGAGCATGAGCAATAATCCGAATGGTGCTGCTTCCCAGTGCTGCAGTACCAACAGACATTAATCGGTCAGGGGCCCTTGCGACCCCAGCCCGAGCTCCACAAACATACACAAACACTCTCCTCTTCTAATTCATTGTCATCTAAGTTTAACTTACACTTAAATTAAAAATTTAATTGGTTCTCAACTCCAAATTTCCTGTAAGCAGGATGTTTTATTTCATCCATGTTTTCGTTACTTTTTATTTTTTCTGTACTGTACTCTCTATCTTTCCCTTTCAACTCTTTCCTATCTTTGATTTTGAATTTTTTATGTTTTACTTTTCTTTAAACTTCAGACCAATGATTATAACCACATGACTACGGTTTCCTAGCATGTGCTAATATGAGGTCTGTTCTCATTTAAACTAATTTTTTAACAGATGGCTCATGGTTAGGATATATTGTTCCTTTTTATCGACGGGGAATGTTGTGTGTGTGGGGGGGGGAAGAGAGAGAGACAGTCTACATGTCCTACACTACTATTCCTGCGCTATTCACTTATCTGCATTTTCTAAATGCACGGGCAACGCCGGGCGGGTACAGCTAGTTAGAAATGAAAAAGCCGCAGTGTTGGTATGGTGGTAGGGAAGCTGACTGCCATAACCTTAAGCCTGGGTACGAAAACTTTACACATATCAATAACCCAATGTGGTGACCAGACAAAAGCCTACTGGACGAAAGCGCACGCTACAAAAGCCCACAAAAATAACCCCACTGTGATAATTGCCCACGCGACAAATACCCATAAAAGCCCCCATTGAAAGAAGCCCACGCTGATATTAGCCCATACTAAGAAAAACTCACATCCATGTATATGCTACGTTGAAATCAATAGCTTTCCCATTACACGAAGCATATTCACGAAAAAAGATAAAAAGTTAATTAAATTAAGTTAATAACAAATAACTGAGCAATAAGTTAAATTAACAGAACACATTTTATTTTGGGCTTCAGGTGAATTAAAACCCTACAAGAATATGGAAAGGAGAGTCAATTAAAATAAAATAAATTTAATTAAAAACATATATCTATGTGCAAGTTTTCTATTATATTTACACGACAAAGGGAACTTTCCCTCGTATAAGTTCGACAAAGGGAAGTGAACGAGAATGCTGGCCACACCGCTTCTTTTAATTCTACAAAATTATAAGGAGTGTAAAATGCGTGTAAATTTTCATCACGTACAGAAAATAATTTATGAATTATTTAGCAGTTTAGAAAATTTTGTATATAATGAATTTAATATGGAGAATGAAAGCCGAACTTTTATTCCAACGAGAGATTATAGGAAAAGGGGTAAAATTTAAGTTAAAAAATCATACCAGACTGCGCTTAATTAATTACATAACTTAGTACTGTAAAATAAGGAAAGATTAGAAGAAGTGTACTGTAAAATACAGTATAGTGGGATGAGTTTATGTTTCATATATTTTAAAAAATTCCGTTTTGAAATTGTTAAATGCGTTGTAATTTTGAATTTAGTGAAAATATGTTACACTTTTTACATATCTGAAATACCAAATAATATCCACTTTGATATTATACAATTGTTGCAGAGAAAATTTTTAATACATTTCACTATGGAAAACTACGTTATTTTGAGAATATTGTTAATAAGCAAAAAATATTACATAATTGCTTGTCATGTTTTGCTTCCGAAATAAAACGATTAATGGTAATGAATTATGTAACCATGTCATAGTTAGTATAATTTTTCATGGGACCTCATTAGTGGGCCCCCGTGTCCCTACTTGCTGGGAGGCATTGAAATTCTTAAACCCTGACAGAGATGTTACAGATGATTAGACATTTCTAACGGGAAAAGATGAGAAAAACAGCTGTGTTATTGCAGCGACTGGAACCACTGATGTTTCATCTACTATATGGACTGCTTACCACACGTACTCGGACACAGGCCTGAGGCAAAACGATAATTCTTCACTCCGGCAAATATATTTTATAAAGTATATCTGCCTAAAATTTCCATGAAATTTTTAGCCACTCACTATTCTTTCAATGAAAAACAGTTAAATCTGTATAAAAATTTACTATCATATACGAATGATTAGCTGTCGCATGCTGAGATTTTAGCACATTTAAGAACTCAGAAGATAAATGCAACTTAGTCATTATTTATATTTCACCTATTATCTATGCGTATTAATCAGATCTATTACCTGATGGAATATCAGTTTATTGTCTCAGGTATAAGATCTGATTTTATTACACTGAAGTCATTTAAAAAATTATATTCACTAAAGAAAATAGATCCTTCACTGATTTCCTTTCAATATATTAGCGTTTGTTGTCAGTTATAGAATTTCATAATGGGATTCTGAATCTCTCTGCTTTATGAAATCCTATTCAGGAAATAACACAAGCACACCCCATTCATTTATCGCATTTGAAGTGCAGGAAATGGAAACAATTGTATTAATCCTTAACGTAAACAGTCAACATAACATTATCTTATCTCAGATTTCAGAAGATACGAGTTTAGGGTGCCATTACCGTTTCATGGTCAGTTAGTTGCCTTGCTAGCAGTGTAATCTCCCAGTCTTAGAAGGCTGGGAGTTACAATTGATCGACATGTTACAATTGATAATAGTAATTGATGTTCAGCAATTTTTATAAAGCCAACATTGATTTTATATGGTACTGAGATGTTTCGTGTTTTCTTAAGCTTCTGGCTTTTTTCTGAGTATAACAGACGAAGTTTCATATTGCCATTTGCTTTCACAGAATAAAGATTTAATTCGCAAATATTTCTATAATAGGACAGGTTTTCATTTAAACATTCTACATTAGGGCTTCCAATATCTCTAGTTTTGCTATTTCATCAGACAGTGGCCAAAATGCAATATCATTGGAAAATACATAATAATCTTTATCTTTAGTCTGCTATTAATTTATTTTGCTGATCCCATTTCTCATCGCTGTTATCTGGCTACTCGTCAATAATATCTATTTAAAAAATTGTTGATTGTTATGTAGTCATTAGGTTATTTTGAAAACGGTGATGTGGAAAATATGCTATGCTCTCGTCGGGACTCGAATCTGGACCTCTCGAATAAGTGCCGAGTGTGCTACCGTTACACCACGAATGCATACTAGAAGGACAAATTCAGCATAAAAGAAGCTATTCTTCTCTACACTGGTGTGCAAAAATTAAGGATGAGACGGTTTTTTCAATATAATTTTGTACAAAAACTTTCCAAATCAGCACATTTAATACCGTAAGATCCCCAATACGTAAGGACATGAGTAATCTAAGCAACACTTACTAAAAGAGAAATCAGAGGGATAAAAAGAAGCTTTATTGAAAAAGTAGAATGGAGCGCAATGCGACTGAAGGCCGAAACATCCCAGTGATGGGTGTCCAGCAAGAAACATCCGGTCTTTAATAGGGGATATGATCTCCCCTGACTGCTAGCCAGGTTTCACATCATTGGTCCATCTGGATATGTAGTTGTTAATCAGCTGTTGAGACACTGCTGCTCGTTCCTCTTGTAGCACCAATCGCAGATTCGGAATCGTTACTGGCGATAAGTTACGTGCTGCCACGGGTCTTCCTAGTAAGTTCCGTACATGCTTGACGGGATTTAGATCCAGAGACCTTCCCGACCAATCCATGTGTTCAATATCTTCACTCTCCAACAGCTCTTCGACAGTAACTGTGCGATGAGGTGGAGCGTTGTCGTCCATGAAGAGGAACTGAGGACCCATAGCCCTTGTGAAAAGACGCATGTAAGGAAGAAGAACCTCGTTACAATAGCAGTCCCAGGTGACGAACCTCCTTGGGAGATATGAAGGTCGGTCCGGCTACCAAGCATTATGTCTGCTCGAACGAGAACTCCGCGACCTCCAAAACAGTCCCTTTTGATGATGTTGAAGGGGTTATTGCGTGTTCCCCGCTCTGTCCAGATGTGTATGTGTCTAGAATCGCAACTCAGACTAAATCTGCTCTCATCTGTAAAGAGTACTCGTCCCCATTCATTGTCTCTCCAATTCCGGTGTTCCCGGCACCACAGAGAACGCCTTCTCCGATGGGCAGGCGTTAGAGGTACACACCGTACAGGGCGTCGTGCAAACAGACCACCACCGTGCAGTCTTCTGGCCACGGTAAAACGCGATATCGGTCGTCCAGTCGCCTGTGTCGTGTGTCTAGCGATTTCTCCCGCTGTCTGGCGCCTGTTTCTTCTGGCCTGTAAGGCAATATACCGGTCATCTGCGGGTGTGGTTCCTCGTGGACGACCACTACTAAACCCCCAGATAGCTGTTCCTGTAGTTTGAAATTGTCTCCAAAGTCGTGAAACGAGGCTGTGAGCAATTCCGAACTCTGCAGCCACACGTGTCACACTGCGGCCTTCCTCCAACTTCCCAATGATTCGACCTCGGGTAAAAGCATCCAGATGTCGTCTAACAGATTGATTTTTCGCCATTTCTCGCTGAGGCAGCAACTCGGTGTGATTTTAACTGCTATACGGCGTGCAATCTCTTTGCCAGAAATACTGATCTACACCGACAACATGCTTTATACTACTCAGACACTCCCCCATTACGTCTACCTGCATATCTGCGCATGTGCTACCGTACATCACCTTACTTAATCTCCTGATTGGGCTTCCTGTCGGCTCTGCCTCTTCGTTCAGCTGATATGCTAATTTTTCGACTTCGTCCTTAATTTTTGCACACCAGTGTAAATAATCCTTACTCCTATATGTGTGATTGTTCGAATCTGTCTAAGATATAGATGTTTATGATTTCAAAAAAATATTTATGACCATACATATTCTCCCTTTTAAAAGGCGACTGGGGATTTAGGGACCCAGTCGTCAAATCCTGGTGGTGACGAATTATTTGCTACCATTTTTTAGTTCGGGCGCCATCTAGAGTCATTAGGTTATTTTGAAGCAGGAGATGGGAGAAACATGCAATGCCCTCGCCGAGACTTGAACCTGGACCTATCGAATACCTGCCGAGTGTGCTACCGTTGCACAATGAAAACAAGCAGGAAGGAGGGAGAAAATGCCTTGTAGTTGTTTCTAGTTTTTGATAACTCATCGGTTCTTTCTCACATTCTGTTCCAGTTCCTTCAGGTTCATTTTTTTTTTCAGCTTGATACTTTTGAATGAATAATACTAAATGTATATCTAACGAATTTCGTTGCCGTTGTGGATTACTTTTTTAACCTTTGCGTTTCTTAGCTCCGCTTGCAAATTTTCTTTTAATGGCAAATAGCTAAAGAAATTATTAATGAATAGGCTTAAGGTTATTTCTGGTTTGAGATGCATACAAAATTTTATTCCGCACTGGTTACTATGGTTACTAAACTTATTAAATTATACCAAACAAACAAACAAAAAAAACTGAAAGGTTTCAGATTTTAAATTACGTCCAAAGGAGCGTTTTTTAAAGTTTTGTGTGTTACTTTTATTTATTAAATATCATGTTCTTTGCCCTTAAACCATAAAATTCAGTTCAACAGAAATATCGCAAAATAATTTTAAAATGAGCATATCTTTAGAATTTCTGATACAGAGTTCCGCGAGCTTTAGATAAAAAGGTTTTTATTCCCCGTAGAGTGTTCTCATTGCTCGCTTTTAAATCGTTTGAGCTTGTTCATAAAAAATTCGTTAACGTTTTACAAAATATGAAATAGATAATAAAACAAATTCCAAATGCGCATATTCGGGTGGAAACGTACGTTATTCAAAATTGGATGGCGGCTCTGGGTACCCTTATTTTATCACATTTGAAGAAATAAATATACATTTATGCAGATTCTTCATTATTAGTCCAAAGGGGCTTTGTTCCTGAAGGACTATGGTTTTCGTTTTGCGATTTTGCGTTGGAAACATTAAAAGTCTGAATCACCTTTCAAACTGTTGCCACCAAATCTTGCAGCAATGTATTATATTTAAAGAAATTAAATAATGAAGAATCTATATAAATGTATATGTATTTCTCCAAATGTGATAAAACAACGGTACCTACAGAAATCCAATTTCCACCGAAACATGCGCATCTGGAAGCCCAAATTTGGAATTTGGAATTTGTTTTATTATCTATTTCCAATTTTGTAAAACTTAAACGAATTTTTGATGAATAACCTCAAACGATTTAAAAGCAAGCAATGCCAACACTCTACGGGGGAAAAAGTCATTTTATCTAAAGCGTGCGGAACTGTGTATCGGAAATTCTAAATTTATACTCATTTTAAAATTATTTTGCTATATTGCTGTTGAACTGAATTTTATGGTTTAAGTGCGAAGAACATGTTATTTAATAAATAAAGGCAACACACAAAACGTTAAAAACGCCGATTTTGACGTAATTTAAAATCTGAAGCCTTTCAGATTTTTTTAATTTATTTATTGATCTGAGAAATATTTTAACTCTTCATAAAACATTTTTCTTTCTTTCAAACTTCTAAATGTGCTTAGATATAATTTTATATGGTGCAGGCTGACTGCAGTTATCTAATTCCTATTTTCACGTCTAAGTAAATATAGTAAAATTAATATAAAAGATCAGCTTATTATACAAAGTACACAAAAATGTTACTTGAAAATGCTATTTAGAATTAAAATTTGAGATCAAATATAAAATACTGAGTCGATAGTCAAATGTTTATTTTGTTAATTTTGAAATTTTCCGTATTTTTATATAAAAAATAAATAATAAATTAATGAAACAATATATAATGATGATAATAACTTTTTATAACATTTTTCAAATAAAAACTCTCAAATAACAAAATCA
This sequence comes from Stegodyphus mimosarum, assembly GCA_000611955.2. NCBI lineage: Eukaryota > Metazoa > Arthropoda > Arachnida > Araneae > Eresidae > Stegodyphus > Stegodyphus mimosarum. The sequence continues at coordinate 70,359 of KK116105.1, forward strand.
AATACCAAAACTAACAAAATACAAGTAGTTGATAATCCACCTAATTTTCAAAATTTTTGTATAGATTTAAATTCTAAACAATCGTTTTAAATAACATTTTTGTATACTTTTATAATGAAAGATACTTTAATTGAAATTAAAAATAGCAGTTTAATTATTACAGTCACCTTGCATAATATAAAGTTTATGTCTAAGATGTTTTGGTAGTTTCAATGTAAACAAATATTTTATAAAGAATAAAATTTTTTTCAGTAATAAAAATATTTTTCTTAAGTTCCCAATTTAAGTAGATATACCGCATAACATTCCTTAATCTATTGGATAAAAATAGAACTTTAAATTCCTCAGATTTTAAAATTCATTTTTCGTACGAAAAATAGTCCTAAAAACGCAATATTATTAATGAGTATGTAATAAAGAATAATTTCTGAGCAATGTTACATGGCAACAGTTCCTAAGAATAAACGAAGAGAAATTTATTGATTTCACAACTACTGCTATCGGGGAACCGATATATCTGTATAATAGTTTATTACATCGGAGGTGATAATACTTTAAATTTTTCGTTACAATCGAGTGCATTTGTATTCGAGAGAAAGGCGTTTCCTCGCGGTCAGATACGAAGGGAGGATGTAACGTCTAATGAAACTCCCACTGAGGTATGTATGCTATTTTCTAACTGTGCTAAACTAGACTTCGAGAATTCCATTCCTCACATATTGAAATTGAAGAGCTAATTGTCCTCACTAAAGTCTCTGTGAGTCAAAGTCACTTTGTTTTCCAAAATAAGTATTATCGCCAAATTGAAGGACTAGCTATGGGTAATCCCTTCAGTCCTGTACTTGCTGATATTTACATGCACTATTTTGAAGTCAAATTATTTCAAAAACTATCTTTTCGTCTGTGGATACGCTACGTAGACCACACTTTTGCTCCTTTTGGTGGGGATAAGGAAGACTTACCCCAGATTTTATCTGTATAAATTCGATTGACCCAGCCATCCAGTTCCCTTTTGAGACTAAATCTGATAACACACTGCCTTTCCTTGATATTCTTATAATCCGCAATGGATCTAATTTCAGCACAGTTGTTTGCCGTAAACCCTTTTCTGTTTGTTTACCTCCCCATGCTAAGTCATGTCACCCGGCTAAGCAAAAAAATGGCTTCATTTTACTGTTATGTATTTCGAGCTCTCAAAGTTTTCTCCTCAGAATCTCTTCTTGCTAAGGAACTCAATTATTTAAGATCTGTTGCCCTTAACCGAGGATTTTCTGCCGTAGTCATTGATAAAGCTGTTCGAAAGTTCTCATCGTGTCATCTAAGAACACATTCTGATGTCAGAAATAGCATTAATAACCTTATCGTCTTTCCATTCCATCCTTCTATGAGTTACAAAATTGCCCGGATTTTACACAAGTTTAATTTTCAAGTTGTTTTCTCGCCTGTAAATAAAATCCGAAGTTCGTCTCTTAAAGATTCTATTTCTGACTTTAATTCTTGGGGAATTTATAGCATATCGTGTCAGTGTGGCTTAAGTTATATTGGCCAAACGAAAAGAGCAATAAAGTTTCGCATAAAAGAACATGAATCTTAGTCCGAGAAGGCGAAATTAACAAATCTTTAACTGCTTGGAAATTCAATCACAATTTTGATTTGGGTTCTGCTAAAATTATCCAGAAAGCTGGTTCTATTAGGGAATTGGATTTTCTTGAAGCTTTTCACGTTCACAAAATTTATCCTCCTTAGTCAATGACTTCAGTTGCAATCCAGTCTTGCCCAATGTCTTCAAAATTCTACTAACTTAGCCCTTCATTTTTAGTTACAATTTCTGCCGATAAATGGCGCTATCGGCTCTTTCATTGGTCGCTTGTGGGTATAAATACGATCGACATTTTACTTCTGACTTTTGCAGAATTTTTTGTTTCTGATGAATGGAGACCCGTTTTGCCCTCCAAATCGATTGGGATTTTACAAAATCTACGCCGAATACAAGGTTGTCGATTTACCTGTTTTATTTTCCACGTCGGCGTGTTTCTCTTGCGTGTTGATGAATAAGAACATTCACTGTTATGATAAGTTACAGAAAATGTGCAACTGATTATCTTTTCACACACTTATAGCAAAAGGTGGTTCGAATCTTCGTGCCGGAATACTTTCTTTTATATGCAGTATTAACAGGTTACTGTCAAAGTTCCGAGAAGAAAAATTACTGTAGTTACGGTATTCTTATAAGATCCATTTATAACATTTAAGCATGTTATTTAACTATGTGCTACGATTATCTGCAACAGTGAATAAAATAAATACTATAATTCGTCTAACATGTTTTTATTAATAGCAGTTAGCTGATTCTATAAATTGATCGTGAATCACGAAAACATTTGCTTTTATGATTCTTGTTTCCCAGTATATATCACAATGCTTAATCGTCAGTGAGGAAGGTGAAAATATGAGTCATAACGATAGTTTCGTTTAAGAATTTACTGAAATTAATAATACGTGAATGAACCAATAATCTGTTTTTATTTCTGTTTGCAACCATCACACGTTTAGGCAACCTTAAGACATGTTGAGTGAAAAAAAAATGTATCAGATTCAAAACTTTAGCAGAATAAAGTGAAATCAGCAGTAGACAAGAGATGAAGTTTAAATGAATCCGCACACCTCATATAAATAAAAATGTGCAGTCTTTACGGTTTTAGATATAGTGCCATAACTTTTCAAAACCTCTTTCCGCCTGCAAATTCCGAAGTCTTTCTTCGGCTTCAATATCCCTTTCTCGGAAACGACAGTGAATTCAACTTTAAAAAACTACAGGCATTAGGCCGAAAAAGAGTTTCTGTTGGCCCACTTTCTTATCGAGTGGGATCCGAAATGTGCCGTGTGATCACCGCTTTAAGCTCATAATGTTCTTCGAGCTTTCCACTGATGGCTGTTCGGCGAAAGATTTTCACCTTTTCCGAGTTTAGGGCACTGGGGGAAAAAGTACTGGGTGGTAATGGACGATTTCGAGTCTAGAATATTCGGAGGGCTTAGTCAATTGCGAGAACAAGATGACAATGCGATGAGTCGTTAGGCGTTGAAGCAAAATGGGTGATTTATCAAGCTATAAAAAAACAGAGGATCCGATGAATCTGCTTTTCTTCTTCCCTTCAGCGATGTACATATGATGATGATTCCTTTTGGGCGAAATTGTTTATGTGGGATTACTTGGTGAAAAATGCCGCTTTTCTAAGGGAATTGCAGAAGCTATCAGAATAGTTAGACAGTGGCTGAAAAAGAAGTTGAAAACGGAACATTTTAATGATTTATTTAAAAAATAATTTAAATATTGAAGCCATAGAGTTCAGATAGTAAATGTGACGTCATTTATTATAGATACCTTAGTCTGGCGTTCGCGATCGTACCTTCCGTACCGGGCAGCGGACAACTTTACCGTAGGTTACTGCAATGTGAGTTTATACTTTAATTGCTTAACCTCTGCTTTCTGTAATCCCGCAAAAAGCGATGACTTGTTCTGTTCCTAGTGGACTTTGTTAACGAAGGAATTAAATATAAAGATTTACTTCATAGGTTTAAAGGATTTATTTTACTGAAACGTTTTCTGTAAAAAAAAGGATTTACTATCTATCTAGAATTGCGATAGTAAAAATGAAGTTCCTTTTTCTGCATTCAGTATTATTTCGTTGGAAGACTCAGACGGAGCAATAAGGCCGCTGACTGTCTACATAAAGCCAGAATCTAGCATTGAAGTATAGTTAGGTTCCGTGCAACTACTATAGTACTTGGGCGGAATGCGTTAACTGAAATGTTTCTCAGAGAGTGCTGCAGCTTTCCTCAAAATTATTTGAGTGATATCGCTTCGTCTTTCTTGAACATTTTAGAATTCTTCCTTAAGAACTATATGTTGTTTTACTTTTAATTTTAATCTTTTGACTAAACTTTATAGAGGTTTTGATTACCTATATATATATATATACACATGCACACACACACGCACAACACATATGTATGTATTAGTCAAATCTATCTAACATTGGGGTAGTAAAAATCAGGTTCTTATGCGCAAATGATCGATATTTTTATTGAATGAAATCCAAGTATTCTTCTATTTTTATAGATATTTCATTTAACGCAAAGAATTTGCTATGCCACGCATCTGATAATCACGGCATACAAATCAGAAATTAGCTATATTCATCTCTCTGGATATGCAATCTAAATATATGCATAGTATCTGTATATCTCTTTTCCTCTCTATGCACATTGATGTAATGACGTAGGAAAACTAGATTGTGTATACATATATGTAAGATATTAGAAAATACGATAGCTGCTTTAAAAAATAATTGGCGACCTCAAAATTAACATTCTAAATGTGGTGCTC
>KK116105.1:83347-110757 GCA_000611955.2 Stegodyphus mimosarum
CCGAGTGTGCTACCGTTACACCACAAAGACATGCTGGAAGGAGGGAGAAAATACATTATAACCTGTTAATTATGGCATTTTTAATATTCTTGAACGAACACTTTAAAAACCGATTTCCTTATTATTGCACTGTACTACATACGTATACTGGTTTCTCTATCTACTGCAAAATATTCCAGTGCCGTTGCAGTAGTCTGATTAAATTAAAAATGAAATTTTATTTTAGGAACGTTAAAAAAGATTCGCCTGATTTTCAAATATATTTTATAAAACATGTTTTGTATGAGAAACAATGCCCATACTTGTATTAGAATGGTATATTACTTAAGGACAAGCATTCGCCTCATTTCAGCTACTCATAAAAATATAAAAAGTTGCTTAAAGTAATTTTATATTAAGAATTAACTAATTAAAGTATGCAATTAAAGTAATTTTTTTATATATATGCAAGATTTTGTAACCAGAGTTTCATTTGATGCATTAATATTTGTGCATTGCCCTTTTCGAAACCTCCATCCTCTTATTTTCATAATCGTAGAATGTTTTGCAAGAATTAGGGAGCTAGTTTATTGACCAACCCCAATGGAAATTCAGTTATATTTCCAGGCATTGGACATCCATCAGTTGCATTTTACAAAGCCCAGAAGGATTCTAGTAGTATCCTTCAGTCCTTAATCCTTAGTAGTATCCTTCAGTCAGAAAATTAAGTAGATTATGGTTAACATTCTTCAGAGTGTAGAGAATAGAGAGTATGGAAAGAGATAACTTAGCATTCAGATAATATATAAATTACCTATTTCTAAATATCTTATACATAAAACCGATACTATCTAAGAGTCAAATGCTCAGCCATTTTAAATACTTTTAAAAATTTTCCTATAGCTGGCAAACTATTAAAATGCCAGTACGTCGAATACAGCACAATTATTATCAACAAATTAATATAATCGTAGCTAGGGCAATCCTTACAGTGTATATGTCTACTTGGAGCAAGAACTGTCTGAGCAAAATCGAAAGTTAGTGAAGATTCCCAATAACTTTAATATATGACTATTCCTATAAAGTGGTTTACTTTAGCTGGTCGCTTCTGTAAACGTCTGAGATCTGGGCAAGTGCTGGAGCTCGAAAGGGGGAAATACAATTTCCTAAGATACCGAAACCGGCAATCAGAGCAGAATAATTTTTGCTTTAAAATGATTATTGCTATCAGTGCGATTTTTGTGTAGTAATCTACAGAAATGGTATTCCCAAAATAGTACCTGTATTCATCCTGCTTAGGTAATGGCATTTCTTAGCCTTGTCTACAGCGATATGATCCATCTTTGTCTCTCTGCTTTTCGATCGTTTTCTGCAAAATCAGTTTTAGCCTTCATCTTGGTCTACTTCCACATGTAGCCAGTGACCCATACCAATTCATTGGTGAGCAATTACCGCTCTTAGGGCTCATGTCCATTTGCAAATAACATGCACATATTAGGGGCCGATATCTGTTTAGCGGATATGATTTACCTGTTTATAAGTTTTAATTTTTGATTCCTTTCCTAACATTTTCCAAGAATTGCAATAAGTCAAAATCCATAATTCTATCTGAAAATCATAGATAATGAAAGATTATTATTGTTACGAATTGTGTACATATGTACATAATTTTAGTGAAATTCTTTTTCTTTTGTATAACGTAACATAAAAATCTAAATGAGAGAAGCTTGCCGGAAAAGTAGGAATTCGAGAGAAAATCTGTTTATGATTGAGTAAATGGCTCGCGATTTAGTTAAAATAGCGAGATAGCTTTCATCACCTACTTGGTGATATCTCACTATCGCCAAGTAGGCGACGGTTTTGGCGACTAATTGGTTTCACCAAATTTGGCAAGAAATCGCCAAAAGTACATTTAATTACATCGCACATTTAAGTACTGTCCCTGTATAACTGTAATAGGCATTGTAACTGAATAACTGTAATTAATGCTATATGTAGCTCTATCCGTATCTAGCCCTCATATATCTCTCAGTGATTTCGAGAAGTACTAGTATTCCAGAAGTTATTGGCTGCCGGAGGAAAGTTATGTAAGACCGGAAAGAGCATCAATTCCAGAGTATCGTAGATATAGCTCTTTCCGCTACAACTACTCCATTCAGTTTTAATGTTTTACATGAACTCTCTTCGAATAATCTCTTGAGAGTTGCCTCACTTGGAGCTACTAACACCGAGAATCTAGTGAGCAAAACCATCACAGACTGGAGCCTATAGGAAAACCTCATTAAAACAAACCCCTACATCTCCACAATCTAAAGACTGAGACGGTTATTGATCAAGCTGTAAATACCCTCACCTAAAATATCTTAAGTTCCATTAAGAATGAGAGTGATAGCAACTCAAATGGTGAAAATTTGTACAGGCTTCCTTCTAAAATTCACCACCTTATGTGTCTACAAAAACAGCTAAGAAAGCGTTACAGTTTGACACGGGACCTAGCTATTAAACAGGAAATCAAACGACTAAATAAGGAATATTGAAAATGGAATCAGGACATATAAAAAAGAAATGTGGCAAGAGCAAATGCTAAACCTAGACAGAAGAGAAGGCAGTTTTTGGGCAATCATTAAAATCTTAAGGCCACCTCTCTATATATGCAACACTGCCAGCCTCATGAATGCCTACCTTTCAATTCTGTACTTTCCTAATTCAGTGGAAGATAGACAAAAACTTTATAATCCCCAAACCGGGTAAAGACCACTTCAAACCAGATGGCTGCAGGCCGATCAACGTCTTACGTGGCTTAAGAAAAGTCTTTAAAAGAATTATTCTCAACTGTATGACACAATGTTTGCACCCCCTGACTACTGAATAGTTCGGTTTTAAACAGCATCTATCCATGACCAAGCAGCTCGTCCAGATTACTGAAATTAACGGTGCAGCCGTGCACTGTAAACGTTGATAAACTCATGCAAGACGGGACGAAAGCTTTCGACCGTGTCTAGCATGAAGGACGTACTACCAAACCCTTTGACCTGAGCATGGAACGGGAATGAATTCTGCTCATCCTCTCATTTATCACCAAAAAGACTTTTAAAGTCTCAGTCGCAAATGTTTATTCCTCTTCAATATTTAAGCAAAGTGAAGTACCATAGGTATCAGTAATCGGATGTGTCCTCTATCTCTTCTAGGTGGCAGATTCCCCAAAATACACCTAAGCAGCTCAATATTAGCGCATTATGCAGACGATATTGCTTTGGCAGTTAAATCTGCAAATTTAAATTACGCCATAAAGAAATTTCAAGAAAATATGCCGGTAATAGAACAGTGGTGCGGATCGTGAAAATCCGGATAAATGCTCCAAAATCGCAGATCCTACTTATTAGGAGAATAAAACGAAATGTCAGGCTTAAGAAAAATTTATATCTTTTTAATGAGCCTGTGCCAATTGTATCTCAAGAAAGATATCTAGGTGTTTGCTTAAATGACAGACTTACATGGACGCATCACATCAAACACTTCGGAAATAAAGCAATAAAGTTTATGAAATGCCTTTTACCTGTCATCGGTAAATTTTCCAAACTCTGTTTCAACAAGAAGAGCCTCATCTAGATCTTTAGCATTCGGCCAATTATGAAGTATGCATCTCGTGGCCAGGTTGCAAGTACTGCAAATTACAAGTGGTGCAAATTCGATTTATCAGAATTATCACGAATGCACATTATTTTCTATGAAACAATTTACTTCATAAAGACCAAAATATTGTTTGCATGGGCAAATTTCTCAGGATTGCCAACAAGAAATTCACCGAAAGGTCCAACACTTATGAAATTATGCATCACTTCAGTCTGTTCTACTATGTAATCCTTAATGAGGACAGATATTTAAGCCCGTTTGCTACATTCCTCCTAAAGGAGAATAAAAATTTTCCCACCTGAATTTGGTAATCAATTTGCTTCTTATATTTTTCTGCAGATAAGATCTACTGTTCAATTCAAGCAGCATCTCTCACATCATCGACTGGGGTGGATAACCAACTCGCATGACTTACTTTTTTTTATTATTTGTATATTGGACGTATGTGGATTCTCCACTGGATTTTGTGCATTGCATATGCACTGAAGCGCCACAGAAGTAGGGATAATAAGGGCTGTGGAAATTGTGTAGCGCTGCGCATCATTTATGCGCAAGTGAGGGTGCTCTGGTAACTGCATATATAGCGCGTACTGTGGTTATTCTGAATTAGTTGTTGGAAATGCCAGTATGCGTAAACTGTCTGATTTAGACGCCTTCGATCGCACACAATTCGTAGGTGCGCGAAGCATGGACCATTCAATTTTCGAAATCGTCAGACAGCTAGGATTTTCAAGGTCGACAGCGTCAAGATTATATCAAGAATACACGGATGGTGGACAAAGAACTCGCGATTGGGCAAGTTGCAAAAGGACAATTAACCTTGACAGTGCGTGGTGAGAGACGACTCAGGCGTATTGTATGTAGCTAGAGAAGCCAAACATTAGCTCAAATTACCACCTAGTTCAATGACGGTGCTAGTCGTACAGTCAGTAAATGGACTGTTCAACGCTCGCTTCACCATATGGGTTTCGGGAGTCTTCGACTTATGAGAGTTACATTGCTCAGTGCTCGCCATTGGGCTGCACGTCTTGCCTGGGCAAGAGAGCACAGAGATTGGAATGCAGAGAACTGGAAACGAGTAGCATGGAGTGATGAGTCTCAATTCCGACTACTTAATGCCGACGGGAGGCTTAGAATATAGCGTCAGGTTCATGAAGCCATGGATCCTGCATGCCAGACTGGAACTGTACAAGGGTATGGTGGCTCAATCATGGTATAGAGTGTTTTTTGTGGCACTGTTTGGGATCTTTGGTGCGTGTACCAACCTCCCTCAATGCAATTCGGTACATAGAGTTGCTGGATGAACACCTCCATCTGTTTCCTATTCTGTTATCCGCACGGTAATGGAGTTTTCCATCAAGTTAACTGTACCTCTCACAAGTTCCGGTTGGCTACTGGCTCGTTGAATGAGCATTCCTCTGACTTTTCTGTCATAAATTTGCCACCTAGAAGCCCGGACTTAAATCCGATTGACAATCTTCGGGATGTTTTGGAACAAGGCGTGATAAGCCATTACACAACAGCAACGAACTTTACTGAATTATGCACATCTTTAGCCAATATTGGGCAAGCCATTCCCGTGGAACGTTTCCAGAAACTTGTTGAATCTATGCCTCGTCGTGTGGCAGCCGTTATCAAGGCCAGAGGAGGCCCAACTCGTTACTAGGTAGGTATCCTTAATTCAGCGGCACTTTAGTGTATGTACATACATATTTACCTTGACTTTTACTGCTTTTCATAAATTTTCTGCATTTATTCAATTAATTATGCACATATTAAAGTATTTACTCAGGATGTACTGTATATTGCTGCAATTTCAAGCAGCAATCGCCCGATCTTCCACTTGGATGGAGGACTATTCCACGTAAACTCATACCTCCCAGACTGTGGATTTTTTGCAATCTGTCATTACACTTTGAAATTTGTTTCATGTACATATCATTGTGTGAAAAGCTCCCGCACAACCTTTTATGAATTATTTGATACGTTTTGTGTTTGTGGAATTATTTATTTTTCAGTTTTATACTCTGAACGTTATCCTACCAATCAGACGTCTCACTTTGCTCACGTGGCAATTGATTAAGCCCTTTTCCTCACCTACAAGCTGTTCTCCTGGACTCGCTGTCAAGTATTCAGCCTACTTGAAGCGCTCACAGAAGTACCACATTTTATAGTAGCTGGAACACAGCTTGCATATTGCAAGCTAATCGCGACATGTAGTGATAGTTGTAATTGGGCAGTTTCGGAGTTGCAGCTGTTTAAATCAACGTTAGCTCGGAATATTGAGATTTCTCTGTGTGAGCTCTGTTCTTTAGATGCGCTTTGCTCTGCTCCTTAGAATCGCTTTGTACTGCGTTTTATTTGGCGTTCTTAAGATTAGTTTGAAATGCAACTACTGGTTGTGTTCTGTAATAATGAGAAGAGTTGTACGGATATTTATGTGAGATGTGTTGGTATGCACTGATGAACAGCCGCCAATAATGCGATAGACAATGTAATTTGGGTGCGCTACGGAAAGTCAACACTGAGTGACTCTCTTTTTCATTCCTTCTCTTTCACTCCTTCATGTAAGGTCAGTGTTAAAACTCTCTCACAATGACTCTCTTGATATATATTATGAAACTTCTAATGAATCTTATTCTATTATTATTATGTGTAAAATAAATGTGTTCTTTTGCAATTTTCGTGTACAACCTCCTCATGGATTACTCGACTATAATGATGCTGGGCACTACCGAGGACTAGGTAAGAAATTGTTTTTTTTCTTCATTTGTTGTAGAAATATTTTACAACAAAACGTTCTAGAATTATGAAGTGTTTCGTTTCTTAAAATAACTTTTATCAAGGTATCATCACTTCTGTTTTCATTCAATCTATGACGAACACGTACATACGCAGCATTACGAATGATTTAAATTCTTTGGTCTACTTGCGTTCTTAGTTTTCCATTTGTCTTCGTGATTCAACTATTTCTCTTCTAAGTGTGTTTTACAGTGAAAATTTTCCATTGGAAACCAAATGTTTCCTGTTAGTAAACTCGCACTAGATTTATTCACCAAATAACAGACTAGAAAAGAGAATAGAAAAGAGAATAAAATTTTACTCTGAATTAAAACAGAAGGACTATGATTATCACATTTTTCAAAATGGGTAAAGAATTTTATTTTTTTTATCATCACATTAGTCGGACCTTTCCATGTTTTCGGACAAAGGATACAATATTCAAAGAATTTTCGTGTGAAATAGCATTAACACGCGCAATAATTCTACTTAAAACATTTAATAAAACATTATGCTTTCTTTTTCCTTTGTCAGTTTCAGGGCATTTCTCTTACACGATTAAAGTCTTTTTCTTGTTATCGCTTCAAACTTCATTTGTTAGTGTCAATTTATAATATACCCTTATGATATACTCCATTTCTGGGACGTAAAACAAGAAGAAGAAATATAAATTATTTGCATGATACAAGTACTAAACTATTATATGATTTTGTATTTAGGTAATTGAACTAAATTGAATAGAAAATGCTCTTCTTTATTTTTGTATTTTCAACCTTGTCACTTTTCCCACTCGGTTTCGGTTCCCTTTTTTATTGCATTACATTATCTTGAATCTGTACATGAATGATCGTATCTCTATTGATTTATTTATAAAATGTCCTAAAAGAAGCAAATAAGAGCGATGCTCCAGTAATTCTTCAGGAAGAAATTGGATTTCCCATTGAACTACGTTTCATTGTTTGCCACTAACCTGTAAATGCAAAGAATGCTTTCGAGCTAACTCAAGCGTAAACTGAGTTAAGGAGCTGATCGACTGATTAAAAGAGAGTTTTATTACCTTTTCGCAAAATGTAAACCTCAGTGGTTCCTGAAACAGAAGTATTCAACCTATGATGTTCATATACATACAAATATGTGACAATATTTCAGAAAATTAAAAGTTTTCTGTCAGTTATTGTGTATACAAAAGAAAATAGCTTATGTAGTGTTTTTGGTAGTGGTGTTTGTATAGTTCAGGTCTAAAATACAGAAATTCTCTCATTAATGAACTCAATTATACAGCACTTTCATAAATTTGCAGCAAGAATGATATTAAGTAATTCCTGAGTAATTAATTTAATTGAATTATCAATTTACTTGTTTTTAAGTTCTGTCGTCTATATCAAGAAAAGAAAAATATTTAAAAGCTTAAATTGAATAATAACACATTGTGTTTTCGCAGACATATAAATTATTTGAAAAGTAAATTTCACTCGAATTTTAACTGAAGTAAATTAGTGATTGTGTAAAACATGAAAAACAAATAATTTATTTAATATAGTTCCATTTGCATTCCCAGTTATAAACATTGGCTGATATACGATTAAGTAAAACATTGTAAAAGTTACTTACCATTATAATAATATAAGTACAAATTAAATTATAATTTATTATTATAAATAAATTTTAAATGCATAACTGTATTATATATTTAATATTTTGAAATTAATTTAAAATTATTTACGGAATATACAATTAAATTATTACTTAAAAGATATGTATTTAGCAATTAATCATTTATAACCCACGGTTAGAAAAACCAGCTTTACGTGATATGATACGTTATTAATTAAAATCGAAAGATAGAGTACGAAATAAAATGCACCGAAGTTAATTACACACAGAAAGGAGCTAGAATAATTAGCAAATCTTTACAAAGTGGAGCCTAAATTCTTCTAAATTAGAGTAAAATTTTAGTAGGTAAGCTAACAGAGTAAGAAAAGTCGCTTCTGTGAATAAAGCCTTCCGTGTCTGTAAGGATCGAGTTCATGGACTTTTTTTGTTTCGTGTTCAATTTAATTTTTTATGTTCAAATTTAACACATAAAAAGTTACATTAACTAATTTTCTTGCAGTATCAAGTATCTGAGTCCATTTGAAAAAAATATTTATTCTACTGAGACTTTTTTGCTCATACGAGTAGTGCACGTGTAAGCTAAAAAAGAACTGCAAAGTTTACATGCTTTACAAAACAAAATAGGCTGAACTAGTAACAGCACAAAATTATACAAATTACTTCGTTTCTTTTTCCAAGTAAAAATAATACTCATTTTTGCCATCTGATAAAAGAAAGTATTTAGTTTTTGAGAGAAATTCAAGGCGAAAATTGGAATATATGTGGCAAAAATCTCTATGTTACTGCTGAATTTTATAATTTTTAAGTTTAATTTTTCTTTCAGAGCCTTTTATGCAAGTAAGAATGGCAGAAAACTAATTATCAGCCGAGGTACCTAATATTTGACGTTAAAATCGACTTTATTAAAACTATGTAGAGATAATAATCAGAAGAGCCGCACTTGCATACTTTTTCACCTGAGGAAAAGCGGTAAATGCGCACCACTGCCAATGCAAGATTATTTATTTAGGAAGAAGATGAATAAATAATACAAAATAATCTATTAAAACATATATAAAACACACACACACACGCACGCACGCACGCACGCACGCACGCACGCACGCACGCACACACACACATATATAAAATGCGTGCGTAATTGTGTGCATATTAGTATACGTTATAAACATGCATTATTGCGTGTGTATATGTAATCACATATGCAGCCCAAATTAACTATATTCATATATTTTTATGTTCATCATGTTCATTAAAAGTAACTATTTCAAGTCATAATACCACAAATCTTACAGTAACATTTGATCATAGCTTCATATATTCCGCAAAGTGAAATATATCTGATTGTTTATAATTTCGAAATAAAAAGTATTAAAACTGTGCTTTTTGATAAAAGGCAGACAGCATTTGAAGTAGTATAAATAGTAATCTATCTGCTTATAAATTTATGATATAAATGTTTCAAGCGTATTTATAATTTAATTCTTCTTGGTTTTAAATAAGTAAAATCATCACTAACTTTTTCAAAATCTATTTCATTATTTAATTCATGTTTTATAGGAAGAATGGCCATGCCTAAACGTTTTTCTTGCCCCAGTGAAGAATTAATATATTTTTTTAAGTTTGTAAAGCTTCTTTCGCCACTAGCTATAGTAATTGGCAGCGTTAAAATAATTCTTATCGCTGCTTTCTAATTCGGATGCAGTTGAACGTATTACACCTGTATACGTGAATTAATTTTAAAAGGTCTAAGTTTTCAGCTGTTTTACTGTCCGAAATTATTGAAAAGCGTAATTTCTAAAACTAGATATTTCAGTCTGAATTTCTTCAGCATTTATATCAGTCATATATTTAATTGCTAAGTTGCTAATACGCTGCTGCCTTTAAATTACTTAAATCTAATGACATTAATTGTTCACCAGTTACGAAATGAAAATCGCAAGATATTGCATTTAATTTTTGTATCGCCATTTTAGTTGTGAGATTAAAACATCTAACACTCTTTAATTTCTGTAAAAATTAGTTTTTCTTAAAAACTAATGTTCATATCAATTAATTGTTTACAATTTCCTTTATTAACCTTTTGCTTTGGTTTATATTGGTATTCTGATGATATATTCATCTCTAAGGCTTCAGTTTTACATTTTTCAAAAATGCTTTGAGAATTTTTTTCTCTCATTTCCTCTAATGAAAGATATAGTCACTCTATTAAGCCTGCTTCTTTATAGACAGTTGTAGGTTTTGACAATTGATTTGTTTTAGGATGCTATTATTTCCAACCAACTGCAAAACTTTGTTATTTAATGCCATATATTTTAATAATCGTTGTACTTCAGATAATTGTAGATCTAATTCCCTAACAGCATTTACTGCTGACGCCCTGCGCGTATCCGTGTGATCGTTTAATGTTGTTTTTAAAGTGGGCATAAATGCATCCCATTATTATATAAGTGCATAAGGACATAAATGCATCCCAATCTCAGGCATCGAAGATACAAAAAGATTATAGAATCTCTGTACAGATAAAAAAAATATTAACATGCTTGAATTTGTAGAATCAGCATTTTTTGCTTACTAAATTTAAACTACTAGCCGAACAAGGAATATGAGTAGCTTACTAATTTCTTTGATAAATAATGGTTTGCACACCTTTGTACAATCCAGCCATATTGGCCCCATTACCATAATCTTCATCTCGAACGTTTTGAATGTCGAGACCATCCTTTTCTTAATTATAAATAATTTCATATGCTAAACGACTACCAGTTTTCTCTTTTTTTTCTATAAAAGCTATAAAGCTTTCTTCAATAAATATGGATTCATCTTTAATATATTAGTATCTAATAATCTGAGACAGTTCTTCTTGATGCGAAACATCCGGTGCACAATCAAATATCAAAGTAAAATATTTCGTTTTTTCCATCCGAAAGCAAATTTCAAATCGAACATCGTTACATAAGAGTAAATTAAATTCATCTTGAATTTTATCAAACAGATAAGAAACGGGTCCCTTTCTACAATTATGTATATGGTAGGCAATATTTGTATCATAATAAATCTTATTAATTCAGTTAAGTTTAGAAACATTCCTGCATTTGAAATTAAAATAGTTTCATTCGGATCTTTTAAGAGGTATTTTGTGTTTTGCACAAAACAGAATGACGTTTAATGTAACGCGTAAGATTTATTTACCCTCACTTTTCTTTTCTTTTTTTTTTGATTCTACATGCTTTATGTAAGGAACAATCCATGGAACCACCTCTTTTATTTATTATTTTTTTTTCAGATCATTTCCATTGAAGATAAGCATTGCGATGAAAAATTGATCGTGATCAGAAATTCGGTATAAGGCTTTTCAATCTTTGAAACCTCTTTTTGGACTGGAAATAGTAGAATCTGTCTTATTTTTAATAAAAAGAATGCATAAAAAACACAATGACGACAGGGATCTTTTTGAATAAATAAGCTAGTTGCGAGTATTATCTCCCCATTAAAACACTTCTTATAAAACTATTCTCTGGAAAATCTTCTTCCGCCCTCTGAAGTAGATTCCCTGAAATCAGTACCATGTCCTTGATCCGGTCCATGATCTATGAAGAAAAAATTTTGTTTTGTCCGAAATTGTCCGCTATGATGGAGGATCATTGAAATTAATCAATTTAATGGTTACTTTATCCTCTTTGTTTTCAGAAATTTCGAGTACTTGTTTGCTTTGATTTGAATCAAAGTTGATAAATTCTCCAAATTCTATCTGTTAATAAGTTTTTTCATGACAATTTTTTTCCGTTTTGCATGCAACACCATTTTTTTATTACGTGTGTGAAAAATTCGATTCTTGCATGATTTTTATTAAGAAATTATTTCAGTTTTGCTTTATATCATAACAGAGTTAACAAATATTTATATTGTCTCGGCATTATTTTATATAATGCTGAGACTGAAAAAATATTAAAAAATTATTATCTCGCCATGAATTCCTTTCGGTGTAGCAAGTGGCATTTCTGTTTCACGACCAATGAGAATCTCTTTTGAAACGCATTTATAAAAGCTTTATTTAGCTAATTATAAGATTCCATTTTCCTCCCTCAGATGATCCTTTCCTCCCTTGACATTTTTCGTTATAGGACAAAATACTTTCTCCAGAAAGGTACAACTAGTGAGAAAAACCTACTTTCATAATCAGCTCATTTCAATTCCGGTAAAAGTTTTATAAACACTAGAAATTTGTCTTTTGGGTTATGACTCAATAAGCGGAGAACATAATAGAATGTCATATTTATGAAATATTTACAATCCTTAACTTTGAAAACAAGAATATAGTCTGAAGAGATAAGAATAACACTTTATTTAACCATGCTTAATAGACAACGCTGTCTCTGTAAATGTCTTATAACGGAAAATATCACGTACGTTAATACAAGCTGTGGTTTCCTTGCATTAAGTTTTCAAAACTATTTTCCTATAATTATGTTATTAATCCCCCAGAATTCATAGCAATTCTTAATTTAGATTACTAATCCTATGTACATTGTAACATTACCACAAACTGGGCATGATTCTTGTACTGAAATCATTTGGCTTTTCTAAAATTATCCGAACATGTTTCCATCGTTGGCTGACATTCTGTTTGGTGCAATGGAATTTTAGTATCTTCATTTTCATTTTCATCTTTAACACAGTTCCACAAATAATCTGTTTTCATATGTTAAGTAAAACTTCCGACTTTCATTTTAAGCATTTAAAGCGATATTTATGACCGCGAAAATTTTTCTTAGCAACTATTAAGTAGTAAGTTCTATGCTTCTAAACGTTTCGATAATACTAGTGTTCAGGCATAGCCGAGGCGTAACATAGGTAGCTTGTGCGAACAGTTCATGAAGATTGGATTGGCTTCTGTAGCTTGAATATTAGAGAGTTCTATCAGAACATCCTATACGAAAGCATCGCTCCTAAAGTACATATCACTTCGAGCTTGCTTAAAATCGATTTAGCAAAGAAATCAGCCTTTAGTATTTACATTTCTTTTATCAGTTAAACGATTATTATACTTTTATCAGTTAAACGAAGAAATGCTTATTTGAGCTTGAGCAGAAATTTATACGCCAACTAATCCTAATTTAAATATGCCAATAGTTCTGGTGTCAGATAATACTTTTTTTAACGATCTCATTAAGCATAATATTAAAATTAACGAGAATTAATGATGCTTCAAATTTTATCTTCACTTTTTTTTCGCCTCATTAAATAGTTCAGGAGACCTTCAATTGTTAAATTTCACAAATATGTCAGGCATTTATCACTAATTTTTATTTACAGCAATGAACAGTTTTCCATTCTTGGTCTACCTAATTTCGAGCTTTAATTTTATATTTTATATAAACATAATCTTAAATCAACAATTCATCGCTTTCATTTGTTTTTCTTTCTTTAAGTTTCAGTCTTTCTGAAATTGTACTTCTTAAAATTTCTTTTAGAAATTGCTTTGGAAAGAGGCATACCATTGAATATATTTTTATATCAATCATGTTAGAATCAACGGAAAAAGTTAAATTTTTTAAAGATATTCTTTTATATCAAGATCATTAATTATCTTAGAATCAACCAGAACAGTTTATCTTAAACCTTCCACAAAACACTGAGGATTTGAAACTCCTTTTTCATATCTTTAAAACTGAAAAATTTATTTTATTGTTGCTCTCTAAACACTAGAATAGTTTTAAAATTTTTCTAACGCTATGCATTTACATACCACTTGACAAAGAATAGACCAATTTGTTTAATTCTTTAGCATTATATGTTTACTTCAGAAATACCTCTACATGAAACTATTTGTACAGCTTCCGCGCAAACTGAATGTGAATACAAGCCAGAAAATTTGATCATTGCGTCTCATTCATTAAAAAAAGTTTAAACGGGAAAAAAGAGCAATAACTAATAATATGGTGCATTTCGTTTTCAATTACTCTTGTTTATTCTTCAGACGATATTTCAAAATGCGTTTATGCAATTGCAAAACTCAGTAATTACGTCGCCGTCTGTGCTGAGTTTGTGGAATATGAGAAACTTGTTATTACGAAGTACGAACAGTAAACAGCTTAGATCAAATTAATGAAAGATAGCAAAAAACTACTAATGTCGGCAATATATTTTCTGAGAAAGATTAGTCTATACAACTCGTTACACAAAGTGTAAATTAGCTTCACAATGCTACTTTCAATGCTAAGTTTTAGTATTAGAAATTAATCAGTACTGTGAAACCTCATCTCGTTTGAGAATAAATTAGTGCTATTAATCGTTTTTCAGCTGTATCGTTTATAACAAAAAACGTTATTTTGCTTTTCCTTGATGTATTCCAAAATTAAAACTTAAAATTTATAATTTATTTTTAAAAATAAATTTCTGAATTTTCGTAACTAAATTTGCACCCCTTCTACTTGTTCATCTGAGGCAAGTGCCCCTCCTCCTGGGTCTGATATTCAGCCAAAATATCATGACCACCCTACTAATACCATATTCCTCCATCTTTGGCTTGCAAAAGTATTCCAGTTCGTCGTGATATAAAGTCTAACAGTCCTTAGTTCGGATGAAGTTTGTATCAGATTTATTATGACATCGCAATATGCATAGAAAATGAGAATATGCTTGATTAGCTAGTGCTCCGTGAAATTCTAGACGTTCTTAATAAAATTATTATTTGAGGAGTTAGGAGACCAGGACATCAAATGTAGCCATCGGTCCCAGGGTCATCCATTGGAACGTGCCTCAAAGCACATTTCTTCTCCTGGCCTATTTTCCATCCCACTGTTCAAGTGTCGATCAGCAATTCGGAGGCGCGTTCACCGACACAGCAAACGAAGTGATATAAACAAAATCCTGATTAATCCGGCTAAGCGATCATTTTTCATTGTTTCTTGATCCTTACAGGATATTCAAGGGCCCATTCTAGCTGTAAACGTCGATGATGCAGGTTTAATACAGACACATGAAGTGGGTTCTTCCATATCCAACAAAGTCTGATGAAGAGCGCTTTCAGATACACTTGTACTCAGTGTAGTAAAAATATTATATATGTGGTAAAAATACTTAAATATTTTGATTTCTTATGTAATGAAAATTGTGTTAATTTCTGTAGGTTATGAGAAATATTAATTATAATTATTCTGGTGTACAAGTGATAACCACACTTTTGAATATTAATTTTATCAGCGATGAACCGCGAATAAGAATGAAGAAATTCAACTACCCAGTATAGGATTAAGACATGTGATTAAGAGTACATCACGTTGTTTCCGCAATAACCCGAATGATAGGGATAAAATATGTGACCTACAGAGGATAGCAAAATAATGTACTTACCCCAGACGTTGTGATAGTTGAAGAAGAAAATACAAGTTAATCATCTACAATTCACTCTATTTATTTTTCCTATCAAAAATTTTACTGCTGAGCTCACACAAATAAAACAAGAAAATTAAATAATCAGATCATAACTATAATCCTACTATAAATGCAGAACGTCCATTCGTTTAACGATACACTATTTGCACTAGCACAATCTATTTGCATCACTTTCTATAAATCACGAAAAACCTGGAATCGAAAATATATGTAGAGCAGCAATAAACTTATCTTGAAATTTCTTCTGATTTTGAGGCTTCTACCAGTGAATTAATTTTGAGCAGTGCACCACGTGGCGATAGACAATGGATGAGTCTTAAATTGCACAATGAGATCGTTCATGATTCTTGCTTAAAACTGCATATAGAATAAACATATTCGATAAAAAAAAAAAAACTACAGTTCGCTTTCTATAATTCAGGAACCATATCATCGGACTTTCCAGGAGAGTTAAACGTGCATATTCCAGCGAGGTGGTAGGTGAAAAGGCAGTCGGTGAAGAGACAGGCCGAAGCCTGTCCTTCACCTTTGAACTCCTAGCAGCGAAGAAGGCAGAAACCGGTCCAATAACTGCCACCAAGGGCTTGGACGAAACGATGACGATTCTTGAAGCGATAGTTTGATGATAGATGCCGGCTTGCTAGCACACTCAGACTTGAATTGTATTCATGCATCAGCTAAGCCTATTTGCTCTTACCAAGCAGAAAACGTTCGATTTTGCATTTATTGCTTAGTCGTTCTTCTACGATTTTTCTTAGGTACTAATTCAAGAGCAACTGAAGAGTAGTGCCGTTTTATATACTCGTTTACGGCCTTTGAGATCTCACAATCTGGCTTTTATCAACGTTACTTAAATTAACCGCCTTCCTTCTTACACGAACACGTAGTCGACAAACCGCTGATTCAATATCTCAGGAAGCCATTAAGTAACATTCCCACCTTGTCAAGTGCAAACTACGTCATTCTAAAGAGCGTATTCTCACTGTGTAGGGATGGTCATAATATCAATGTATATTTTAAGTGTTAGTAAAGCAAAGAACCTTCACAAATTCAGTAATGTCTTTGCAAACAACAATTTAACAGCAGTACAGAAACTTTGAGACATAAGCACCAAATATACTGTACAAATTTTGTTGTCATTGAAAATAATTAACTAAAAAAATACTTTCACTTTTCTGAATGGCTCATTTTGTTAAATTGGTATGTAATATGCTGCTATAATTTTGGAAGCCTTACATAGCGACAATTAGCAATAATTTAGTTACAAAAATTCAGAAGAATACTTTAGATAGGTCAAGTATTTCTACGGAAAGTTTAAACTGAATTATTTTTAGGAAAAAATAAAATCAAGTAAATAAATAAGATTGTTATTTTCATAATAACTCAGTTTTTTTCTTCATTTTGGAGTTAAAATCTATAAGAAATTGATGAGGGAAAGACTTTTATTTCAACGTTCTCAAGTTCAATTGTATTCTTCATTCTAATTTCATATCACAGAAAATCTTAATGATCAGACAAAAAGTAACACGCATGTTCTTTTTGGAAAGATGAATTAATTGGTAATAACTACTGAAGTTTCTCAAAATAAATAATTTTGTTTTTTTTTCTTTCGTTTAAGATACCAGTCGTGAAAACTAGTCTGAGCATTATTATGAAAAGCAAAATGTCAAAACTCACTTAATTTGCAACAACAACCGAAATTTATTTCTTAAAGTATACTTTGCGTTATTTTGTTTCAGATAGGCTTGGTGTAGATATAAATATTCATCTCATGAGCTTAACTATTTTTAACACCATGATAATTACATTATTATAGTCACTCTGAAGCTGAAACGGAAGAATAAAGAAGGCAACTAAGAAAATCAGCGACATCATCTGGTGAATTAATGCCTCTCCAGAATAGTTTAGTGATGCAAGAGGCTTGCGTTTCTTGTAAGAAATCGGAGAAAAAAGGTTTATATAGAAAGAATAATTTATATTACACGCGTGTATATTTATTTTCCATACAATAAAAAATATTGAAACATAACTATTTCGCTTTTTTTCATTAGAGAAGCAAATAGTTAAGGGGTTCTGTTTTTAAGCTTTTATCGTTCAGAATGAAGATTCACTTGGAGCATTAATCCAATCTATTTAGCTTGTCATTGCCGTAATACTCATCTACAAATAATTCAAATTAAATTATATATGAAATTTGTAGATTTTACTGTGCAATGCTGTATGCTTCTTCTAATATAGAAAGACAGTAGTTTTTTCTCCTAAAGACAGATCCAGGAAACTTTCTATGCTAAAACAAACTGCATTTTTTTTAAAAATTGATATCGAGTATATTAGTAATTCATGTGTGTACATCCCTGAAGACAATGACGTCCTTAAATGAACTATTACTTTATCCGTGTTACTTTAAAACACCTTATTCGCATTCATACATTGACGAAAGGAACCTTATACACAAATACAGTTTCTAAGAAATTTAATATATCTCCAATAATATTGACTGAGATATGTGCTATCACTTCCTAAGCTTCAATGCGAAATATATGTTTAGACAGTACGTTCAAAAATGTGGCTAAGGCTTTATTTTCTTTCACGTTGATACGAACAGTTCCTTTTAATTGAAAAGTTTCTCCAAATAATAATAAAAAAAGATAATTTAAAGTATGAAAATTGTAACCGTACTGAAGGTGAGGGTTTTAAATAAAGCGCCTAAATTTTCTTAGGGTTTTTGTAGATTAAACGTTACGGGAAGTCAAATGGTCATTACGTTTTAATAGATTAAATACAGGAAGTTCTATACCAATACACGCAAAATACAAACTAATAAATATATTAATCAGGTATGTAAGGATAAACTAAAAGATATCTTGTTTTGAGATGAAGATTACTGAGTTGTGTAACAGATATCAATACCTTCGTATCAGGTAATTACGAAATATTAGTCAGCATCACGAGAATATTAACTATTAATCTCTCCACAAAATTTTCACTCGGCCGTATGAAATACTTCGCATTTAACATATTAAAATGTAGAGAACATTTTACTTATTAGACTTTCTACTTATAAAAACTAGTTTTTGCGTCTTCTGAGCATGTACATACATTGCTGAAACTATTTTTATAAAATTCTCTGCCTTATTCTGAGAATATTTGAAATTGGACTTAAAAACTAATTCTATTTTTAATATTAATCTATTTTTGGATAATAGCTACGAACAATATTTAAGAAAGGAAGCCGGCAGCCAGCTCTTATAAAAAAGGCTCTAAAACAGAAATCTTATTAGCTAATATATCCCGTACTTTGAATCAAACTCCATTTCAAAAATTAGGTAAGTCATCAAATAGTTTTCAAATCGCATTAATTTTTACAATTTTCAGCAGCCTGTCCATAGTATTTTACCTTAATTTTTCTTTGTATTGTACATTTAGATGAGCAGCTTCATGTATTTTTTAGACAGAAAAGTTGAAAGTTGTAAGGTTGGGAAACTTTTCTAAATGGAATTTCACCGTGAAGGGTTCATATAAGAATTTAGATTTTTTTAGTTACAAGCCCTGTTACTTGCAGTCTTTAAATTATTTTTATAAGATTCACCATAAACGTTTGTATCGAATTTTGAAGTTTATGTTGCGAAATTTTGAAGTATGTGTTTGGAATCAATACCGTACTTCAACGAGTGCTTTTGTAAACTTTCAAGAAATTTTTTAAGTCAAAAAACTATTTGGTGAAAACCTATGTTGAAGTTTGATATACAGGTACCTTCTATGAGAGCAGCGGAAAGGACATAATGTTTTTGAGAATTAGGTTTAATATTTGACAGTTTAAAATGCAATTTCCAATTTGAAAATTTTTCAGTAAATCAGTAGTTTTTTTTGCTAGATATTGGCACTCCAGAAATAAAACTAGTAACTACTGTACCTCTAAGAATAGAACGGAAGCCATTAAAAGACGTAAACTGTGCTATTCTCCGCATTAGAACAAAGTAAATTTCTTAATGCCTTGTTCTGTCTGCAGACAGACTTCCATGGATTCATAGATGTCGTCATTTACAGCATGGCGAATTTAATTGATAATCTTAACCATTCATGGGTAATTTTATTAATCCTATTATGAATCTTTTTGATCAATTTTTCAAACTCAGCTGTTTTATTTTAAATTACTTCGCAATGAGAAAAACTTCCGTATTTAATCTTTTAAAAAATTATTAAATGAGATATAAAGTAGCTATAAAAATAAAATTCAAATCCCATTAGCCATTCGTTCTCTTGGGCAAAGATTTTTGCTTTTAACATTCCGTCTAGTTTTGTGTTTTCCTTGAGAAAATTATTCAGACGTTATTTTCCCACCTCACAAACATCTTATCAAAGTAAACAAACTATGCGAGACGGAAAGTTGCGCTTCGAATTACGTATTTAAGGAAATAAAACATTCGAAAGTATTATAAAACGCTGGAGGCCTACTGCGGACTGTATAATTATAAGCAAGACTAAAATCATTGAAGGATTGTAGAGTATTTCACGAGCAGAAAGATAATTGTTGAGTATCAAATAAGAAGCAAAATAAATAGGTTGTATTCGTCTGGTAGCATTATTAACGTAAAATAGTTCAGATAACTTATATAGCTATTTATATAAATTTTTAAAAACTCTTAAATCCAGTAAATTCGTAAAATTTCTTTTAAAGGGTGATCCTGAAATTAATTAAGATTTCGAAAATTTATAAAAAATCATATAAGTGGAGGATATAAAATGCAGTTTGTATGAAACTGTATTGCAAACCTGCAAACAGGGAGTTACAACAATTAATTTAAATTTTTCCCGATAGGGCTCTTTATCATACTAGAAGGAGAAATTATAATTAGATGTGGACTGGAAACTCTTTTGAATAGCTTGTACTAGACGACATACCATTGCGATTGGTAATACGCAGAAAGTGAAAAAGCGTTTTTTGGTTATTTGGATTGCGGTATTTTTTCTCTGTAATACCTCTAACAATTTATAGAATCCTCCACCAATTTAAATTTAATCTCCGCATTACCCTCTGTCACAAAATAATCTTCTTCCTTGTGATACATTTTAGTGCACATTGCAGTCCTTTACACTAATTCGTTTGATTTTTATAAACATGTGAAATGTTTGAAGACTTTTGGACAGCCTTATCTAAAATATTAGTCCACAGTTACAATTGTCTAATGGAAATGTCTAACTAGGAATGGAACATAAAATTTTCAGTTAAACTTAAAGTATAAATTGCCTTGTCATTATAAGGAGCTTAAATCTGGAAAACGTGAGTCTAGTGTGTCATTACACTAAGGTTCAAACTTATCTTTCAGTATAAAACAATTAAATATGCATTTTTTCTTTCGAATTTAGTTTTTGGTTTTCAAAGAAAGTATTGCGCCTGAATTTTTAATTTTGCTCTTTAACGTAAGAAGATACAGAATTGCTTGTTATTTAAAAAACAAATATCAAACAAGTGCTTAATTCTAAATATTCAGTCAACTGATAATAAAACGACAGTTGTTAATTGGTAATGCGCTGTGCTATAAATAAGAAGTAAAAATTATTAATTTTTTGTAAGACTAATAGATTTCAATCTAGAAAATTCCAAGAATTAATGCTTCAGTTTCAGTTAATTTATGAAAATTTGTTTAAAAATAGAATTACTTCATTTTTTCACGAAATCGAATTCAATTACCAGGGATACCACTGCTATTATTAATGGAAATGAATATAACTATTTGAATGATTTGCTGATTACCTTTTGAAACACAATCTATTTTTTTCAGGAGATTAATGTGTTTTCCTACAAATAGAATTCCAAAGCAAGTCCTTCATACCACATGCAATAAACAAGCTATGGCCGAATAAAAAGAAACCAATATTTACGAAGCCCATTCGACGTGAACTAGTGACAGCGAAAATCTTCTACCCCTTTCAGTTAGTTCTTTTTTCTTTCTGCTTTTGCAGAAAGCAACAGAATGGAGCATCTAAGCGAATTTTTTTTTCTTTTTTTTTTCTTTTTTCTTTTTAAAATGTTTTGCCCGCCTTCGCTCCAGGCGAAGAACTGAAAGAAAACGTGAAACGTTACGATGGAAAATCTTGTATCAGAAACTTGCGTGCGCTGAAGTTTAAAGAGACGAACGGAAGTATTTGTATTCTTTAACCTTATTTTACGTTGTTGAGAGCTGTGTAGAATCAGAGTCGTGGCAAGGGTGAGGCAAGTGAGGCATTTGACTCAGGTGAATAACTAGAAGGGTCGCCAAACCAGCTACGAAAATTTAGAAACTCATTTTTAAGAAAGAAAAAAGCAATTATTAACTTTCAGTTTTGGAACATGTAAATATCAGAAGAATTTTATGTTATAAAACAATCCAGGTTAATCAAGAGAAGAATCAATAATTTTTTTTCTCAAAACTGCTGATGTTTTACAGACTGTATATGTTATTTTATACCATTAAAATTTATTGTTGTACTACTGTATTGAAGCTAATTTGCGCTTGTTTACACTAAGGTTTTGGATTGCACCGTCGAAACATTGCTAGAAAGCATCATACTGCTGACATCAGTAATTCTGTATTAGCTCCCTTTTAATTTGAACTATAGATCTGAGTCTGCTAACTGAATATGAACGGAGACGCAGATACCTACAGATTTTGCAACAGAATTATCACAGAAAAGCTTGTAAGGTCTTGTTTAGTTTTGAATTATGTTAGTCTCATTTTACTGCCAGAATGTAAATTTCTAGCTCGCGTGATATTCAAATGAGGCAGAAATGAGATAGTATTTAAAAGAAGGTTTCAGATGGTAGAATCCGAACGTGTTCTACCTGCTGAAGGTCACGTTGCTAAATTGGTTCTCTTGGTATTGTGGGGCATTGTCTTATTCTCGCCATTAGGCTTGCCACGCCAATTTTAAGTCAGAGACAATTTGCGCGTTACTCTATTTGTTAGACTTGCTTAACTTTTACTTAGTTAAGTCAAATTCCTTATCTTTGATTTGAGCCATAAATGCTGGCGTCAGGAAGCACGAATGCTGCCTTCAGTTAATTTTTATTTAAGTTAAATAAAAGGTTCTTTTACACATTTTCCCTGTTTGTGTGGTACTTTACAAGACATAGTGATATTTCACCTTTAAGTCTTCAGACGTTTCGTCTACTTTATGTTCCCACAGAATACGAGACGTTGTAAATTTATTCGAATAGCATTTGAGAGGCCAAATAATGATGTTTAGAAATGATATATACATCATATTTTCAATATTATTCTTCAGGTTTTGTGCAACTGAACAAGACTCATATTTTGAGGGTTTGTCTTCTTGTATTCATATTTAATTTGCTCGTACTGTTCACTTGGTTTCGTTTGCAATTCTTTCTGGAGCATTACGCATATTGCAGGACAGATTAATTGAACAGGCACATTAATCAGTCTCCTTGTCTGATAAAACTGGAATGTAAACATATAAGGAAAGACATAATTTCTCTCTCACTTTTCTTGAGTTCTTTTTGTTGTTTATAATGGAAACATAAAATTAATTGTTTAATTCAAGTACCAAAGAAATTTTAAAAAGAGATTTATCAGTTTGAAATCTTTATGGAAGATTTAAGACAAAATACTCTAGCTACTTCTAATATAATTGATACTCTTATAAAAGATCACGTTTTAAAAAGCTTAATTTCATTCTTTTGATTCTAAAGTAACAGATAGAAAGAATATACAATGTTCCTTACTAAATTAAAAAAAAAACATATTTTCTGAAAGAAATTAAACCTGAAGAAAGAGAAAACAATGAAAGCTACAAAGTAGTTGATTTAAAAAATTAGATAAAAAATGAAATGGAAACATAAAAATAAATTAGACCATAAATTGGATTGCAAACTGATTTATTGGTGCGGATAGAAATTAACAGAAGCACCTATTGTATTCGCGAAATTTAATACACTGAAGTCCGCACAGTTAACTTATGAAGTGAGGTAAAATGTAAAAACGAAGCGACATTAAATCTTAATAACTTTAAAATAGTGTAGGGATGATGATAACGATACGTTATAAAATTTTATCTGACAGCTGCTCTATTGGCCATATTTAAAATAGAATTAGCTGGAATATAATATTCTGCTGAAGTTCGAATAAGACTTCCTCACAATAAAAATTCCTTCAGTTAATATTAACTATTGTTTTCTACTTCTTTAAGCAAATCGATTACAATAAAGCATGTGAAGCTATTTTCTTTAGAAGGGATGCGTTCATGGGGAATATAAGAAAGGAACTGTCTCGTAGGCAAGTTACACATGGGGAAAGTTCGAAAGCTGTACATAGCTAACCCATTCGTCATGAATGATACTAGAACTAACAGTCAGTTTTACCCGCTCGGACACTTGCGAGCGCGAATTTTATCGAAAAAGACAGGAAATTCCAAAACTGCATGAGGACTCGAAGATAGCATCTTAAAAGATGACAGATATAAATAATATAATATAACGGAATATAATAATGGAGTATACATATTCGTAAATTCTTTAAAGAAAAGTCACCAAACCACTAAATTGGTCACTGTGGATTTGACAACAGAATTTCCTGCAAACATCACGCATCTTTCTATCATGCCTATGGAAGCACTTACGCAGAGACCATGGTAAATGTACGCAAGTAGATCCACAGGGGTATTTGGCCTCATATATTGTTAAAAGAAATATAAAAATTTTAGCATTTTATTTTTGAATATGATCTCCTGTATTTCGAGAGAGTTTTCACATCGTTTAATGAGCAGCTCTTTGCCCCTTAAGTAATCTGAAGGTTTGTCCTCAAAACGTTCCATAACTGCTCTTTTCTAGCTATCATCACCATTAAATCTCTTCCCACGAAAGTCATATTTTAGTTTACAGGACAGCTAATAATCACTTGAAATTAAATCTGGGCTCTAAGGGGAAGTCAACTGCTTAAACCCACAGAGTTTCTGAATAGCCTGGATACGTTGCTAGCTGCTGAAAGAAATCCGGGTATCCATCTTCCAGAGATTTTGCTCATGTGAAGTAATCATGCGGAATACGGAAAGCAGTTTTAGATAAATCTTGCATTGCTGCTGTTTCACTAACGTGTAATGTTCTGTCACTCAGCATTTGATTCTAGACCACGCGCAATACTTTCTGATGTCACTACTACCAATGGTCGATCATTAACAGATTTTCAAAGAATTTAACCTTATTGCATTATTGAACATTTTAAAATGTGCAGTACTTATTATATATATATATATATATATATATATATTTAATAATTTTATCTCAAAATATCAGCAAATAGTGTGCTATTAGGTTGCAAGAACAGCTTATTCTTGTGTTTGGTGATAATACTTATTTTGGAAAACAATATAAGTCAAATTCACAAACATTTTAGTGATACAATGTGAGTGAAATAAAATTCTCAAAATCTGTTTTTAAAGCATTTTAGCGTTTCTAAAAATGAGCGGAAAAGGGATGTTAAGTCTTTTTACATCTTTTAAAATAGAATTAGCTGGAATTAGAATTTTGTTACCAATTACTGTTAATTTACTTTTAAATTATCTTGTCTTTATAAAAAAAACCTGTTGCTCTGCTCTTATAAAATCTGTTTCACATTTTCAATATATTGTAATTTATAAAATGTTTTGTCAAACTGGTTTAACTGATCGGAGAAACAAAGGAAACAATAGGAAAAAACTAGAGAATTTGGCCACCCTCGAAATCCATAATAAAATGTAAGCTAACCTAGCGGCCTTGTTTGCATGATAGTAGGGAGCTTGTCTAGTGCTTGATTTAATATCAGGGGCAAGGTATGGCTGTTTGTAAACGTATAATGTCTTTGCGGCATGGAAGCACTTGAAATACTGTCGAGACCATTTTAGGGGTTGATCTGAAACCATCTGAGAGGTTGATGGTTTGAAGAAAGTGTTCCTAGGGCTTTCGGATCCGTGTCCTGGGGTACTCTTCTTCAAAACTGAGACTCAGCCGGGTAAGTCCGTAATGTCAGCTAAACGATACCCGAGGCTAAAGCGAATGGTACGTACCATTGCCTCTTACTCACAATAAAATTCCTGGACTTGGTCTGATGTTGCTCCAGTCACAACTACAAATACTCCAATCTAAAATTTCTCCCATCACTTAATTTTATGTTTAATGTTGGTGTAACTAAAACAGAAAACCTAATTTTGGAAAAGTAGTAAAACGTGCTTCCTTATTTCTTGATTTCCTGGACTTACACAAGACGTGATATGCTCGATACTATGATAACCATTGAAGAAAAGCTCTTTTGTTAAGGCTCAGTGCAAAATACAACCAATCACTTACTCAACTTCCTCTTTGGCAATAGCATAGCGAAGAGGTGTGTCCGATTTTCATTTGAGACACATTTTTATTCTTGAATAATTATTTTTAATTATGTTAACTTAGTAGTTTTTAATATTTAGTTAGAAATTACTTTTTAAGACCTACACTTACAATTAAAATAAAGAAAAATATAAATCAAATAAAATTTACTTCTTGCTATCCTACTAGTCATATCAAACAGGGTTTTTATTTTTCCAGCAGAGCCAAAGAGGACTTTCTTCACGAGTGCTGCATGAAAAGAGATTTTGTAAGTAAACGTTTATTAGAATTACCTATGATCCACAAATTAGTAGCTTGCATTTATGAAATTTTCCTATACTGAGCACAAAACAGCGGTTGAGTAAAGAAATGCACTTCGATCACCCCATCTACGATTCGATGAATAAAGCAAAAACAATAACAGTATAAAATTTCGAAGTACCGTTTTACTTCTGAATGTAGTAATTAATGTTGGGCAACAGACGGTTTATTTCTTTTCTTTTTTTATATATTCTTTGAGGCATATGTTAGAGGGAAAACCACATAAATCCTCTGTTGCCTAACTCTGTTCGTCAGAAAATCACATTTTCCCTTTTTCTACAGCTAAAATTATTTGAAAAACATCTTCCGTTGGTGAATTAGATTATCTAGAGTCATTTCACATTTCTAAAAATCTTTCAGTTCTAGTTAAAGATCTCAATTCCAATCCGCCTTTACCCTCAGCTTTTAGAGAAATTATTTCGTAGCTGCTTTCATTTTTCATCAATAGATGGATCCAGTAGTTTGACTTTCATCCTTCCCTTGTAGCCTGAGCTTGACTTCCTTCTCTTATTGCCTGAGCAGAGGCTTCTCTTCCGTGCTGTGCACTTCTGCAACTGGAGAAGCAGGTTCTGTAAACAAGCATTAAGTTTTATACTAACCAGGTTTTGTTCAGTTAATTATTCTTTCTGTCTTCCATCACTTCCATTTCCTGCAAGAAATATATTTCAGTTTCGCGTGTTATGCAAAGTAGGGTGGAAAGATACTATTTAAGGTGGTGCCTGAGTTTCTTCAGATAGAGAGTGTTCTGCCGTTCGGCCACGTTGTTTCGCTGATGTAAGATTGCTATTGTACGGCCATGCATATTAATTGTTGGTTTGTGCACGTCGATCGTAGGGCTAAGAGGCAACTCGGGTTGATTATCTCCAGCAGCTTCGGCTGATTATTTAACTTAGTTTTATTTTATATCTCTGTTTCTGAGTTATAGCCAAAAGTATAGGCTAAGTTTGTAAGCACCAGTAGTCCTGTTTGTAAATTATTTCCTGAGTTGAATAAAAGGGTCTTTTCAACCTTCTCACGGTTTGTCATTGATACAGTTTAAACTTAGCGAACAGTCGCTTCACAGTTGAGGTAAAGCTCTAGCCAGCAAAGTAAAGTTAACTAGTACATAAGTACCTACTAATTAGCTACTACTAACTTAATCTTACAGTTTTATATTTAAACATTCGAAACCAGTCCTGCAGATTTATAAATATTATTTCTGATTCTTGTTGTTTTAGTTCCTCCACTAAGACCACTTCTCTTTGGCCACTTTTGATAGGTAACTTCTAGCAGATCATCGGGTAGCACGAAACTCGCTATCGACACTGATCTAAGCAAATGCAAATTTGTTTTGAATCTAGTCTTTTTT
>KK116105.1:110795-180535 GCA_000611955.2 Stegodyphus mimosarum
AAACTTTGCATTAGGAATTTGATAAAATACCTTAAAAGTTAAATATTAAAACTATCAATGGATATATATATACTATGTTTGTTAACACACCCACACACACACATATATATATATATATATACATATATACTAGTAACTTAATACATGTATATATGTATATACAGTACAAAAAATAGCAAAGGAAATGTAAAGTTTCAAGTTTTTACGAGTATTTTAAATAAAGTAATTTTAAATAAATTTTAAATAAAGTAAAAATAAGTAAACTGTTTTTTTAATGTTACTTAATGATTTTTTTAAGATTAGACTTTTGAGCAATATCTTTATGTCTTCTTCTTATACAATTAATTACGGTTATTGCACATTTAAGAATTTTTATTCATTTTCTTTATTTCCTTATCGATCTTATAAATGTGGAAACTACAAAAAAGTAAAGTAAGTATGACTTCATACCATTGTGACATTACGTATGACCTCTTTCTTGCCATTGCTTACCTGTTAGTTAACTGCCACTGATAAATCTTATCTTTTTTTAGAATGTAGAGACATTAGGAATTTCTTGAAAGCAGGAGAGATGAAAAATGAGTAATGCCCGCTCCTGGACTCGAACCATGGATCTCTGGAATACGCGCCGAGCGTGCTGATCATTATAGTACGAAGGCATGCTAAGAAGGCGGGAGAAATACCTTATAATCAAACGTCTGCAAAGATATTTTCACGTCCTTCATATTATTGAAGGTTTGAAAAGAGAAAGCCTGTGTAATGTGTGAATGATATATTGTAATGTGTAAGGACAAGGTTAAGAAAATGGGTTGGATGGGGTAATACTTCCCAACTGTAATCCAGAAATTTTGCTGTGTGGCATGAGGTCTAGCATTGTTATGGTGAAAAATTACATCTTTGTGACAGGTGCATGCTGGCAGCTTAGATGCCAGTCATCTCACTTTGCCCGACTGTTTGCAATCTGAGGCTATCATTTGCTTACAGCCTATTCCTTTACCACCACATCATCCACTTAATAAAATCTTTTTGATATGCAGTTTGAAGTTGCCAGTGCAATTCTGAAACATACTATGCATTCCTTTAATGCTTGATATTACAGTATCCTTTTCTCATGTCTGTGACAATTCGTGACAAAAATAGTTCATTTCTATAAAAAGAATGCAAAGAAGTTCGAGTATGTACTGTTTCTCCGATTACGGCATTTTCTTAGAACTTCTGAATGCCTTCATATAAAACAGCTGTTGGAATACATTTTAACGCGTTCTTTACATTTCTTTACTTTACTGAAACTCTGTCAAACAGCTAGGGAACAGAACGTGCATCTCAGACGCTGAATCTAGCTAAACCAGGCATATTGAAGAACAATTAAAATTTTCTTTAAAATATGCTGCTTTACGATAGTTACATTACGAATAAAAAAACGACATTGTTTCTATTCCGTCATTTTCTAAAAACACAGCAGAAAATATTGACTGTAACTAAACAGAAAATCGCATTTAAACTTCTTTTTGTAAAAAGCATTATATTAAAGTGAGAAAAGGATATATGGTACTAAAAATTGTTTCCTTTATTTTTAACAAAAACACTAAGAATCATAATTTTAAATAAACGGTTAAATACCGCAAAATTTATTATCTTTTCTTTTATTCATAATATATACTTCAGTTCACTAAGCCTCAGTCTTAATTAACACTCGATTAAAACTGCTAAATCAAGAATATTCAATAAACAGATGTTTACCTATACAGCAGTAAAAATTGAACAATAATTAAGTTAAAAACAAATCACAGATCTAGAATATATGTGTGCAATGTATATTCCGACATCATGTGCTTTCATTAGAATTGTTAAAGCAATTTCTGCAAATTTGCAGGAATTAAGCTAAGATAAATTATTTTGCGAACGATCAAATGTCATCCAAATTAAGCAAGAACAGACAGTCGAATTTACTATATGAAAAATATCATTCCTCGGTCATTCATTTATGATACTTAGTGTAAAATAATTCGATTAATTTGCAAAAACTAAATATTTGAGAACAGGTTATTTTTTTCGATTAAAGAAAAAAAAGTCAAGTTTATTCACTATGTATCGCTTAAAGGATAGTGCACGTTTTCGGCTCATTGCCTCCATTTTTCAAAACTTAAGCGAGTGGCTTTACTAGAGGCAAGACAATTTACGTTAATGTTCTGCACCGAGTTTATTTATCTTCATATTTCAGAGATTCCCTTATTAATATACTTTCGTTCATACCCTAGCAGTGAATCTAAATAACAATCCAATGAAGATATATTCTGGAATTACAAACGAAGATATATTCTCCATTACGTTTTAAACATTTAGAATTAAGACTGGCTCCGTTTAATTCAAGTTATTTACTGTTATCTGTGGAAGACGTAATGTTTCGAAACCGAAGGTTTCACATAAATGTTTGAACTATTACATATACTTGCAGTTAGACTATTTAACAATTTATACTCGTATGTTATGTTTGTAGAATTTTCCAGCAAATTACGTTGTAAATTATTGCAGTGTAAACCTCTGCGGCTGTGATCAAATAACGAGCATGTAATACCGTCGATTCGTCAGTGCCATTTTGTGAAATGTTTTAAAACTTCAATGAAGAGATCTAATAACGTTTCGTTTAAATGCAATTATTTTATCAGATTTTGTTGATATTTTGTATCTCTGTGTCTCTTTTATTTACGCCAGTTCAGAAGGGATTAAAACTATTGGTAATTTGTGTTCAATATTTTCCATATAAATACTTTCAGTACCTTCAAATTTAATTAGAAGATAATTCTAGCATTTGCTAAGTATTTGGGGCAATTAAAACAAATAAGATCAATCATTTCAATTAGATGACCAAGCATCTGAAGAACTAGCTCTGAAAGCATACTGATTTTTTTGAACTTGCAAGCATATTTTTAATTTCGAAACGAACTTTTAATTTAAAAAACGTTTTCACAAGCATAGGTAATTCACTGTTAAACGATCCAGCGCCGTCGTCTTGTTTCAAAAATTTGAATTAAATTCTTTTTTAAGTTTCATTGCTTTTGTACGGACATTCGTTTTTCAGCTTTGCAGAGTTTAAAGCTTGAAAAAATGATAATTATTCCAGCAAATGTTTTTTTAATTATACCGATGTCACTTTTAAATTTAAAGTTTTCCAGTACAAACTGAAGTAACTAGAATTTTCAGTAGCTATTTTGATTTAAAACAAATAGCTGCTGAAAGTTACCTATTTACACAATGAAAAGTTTTCTGAAATCAGTGAGCATGCTGAAAATGACTTTACTAGAGTCAGGAACACAAGTACGAAACTTAGAAACATTTTTAATTAATATTTTTATGCGAGAAGGTTAAACGCTTTCATAGACATTCTTTGAACTTTTTGCAAATAGCCACTTTGTCACTTGCCACTTTCTAAAGTTTAGGTTATTTTGAATATGGAAATATCGCGAGAGTAATTTGCCTAAGAGCATCGATGTTTTCGTGGAGGACCTTCTGAAGGAAAATGGCTCGTATACGTGCTATACACTGAGAAAAACACGAAAGCTCCACGAAGCACGTACCAGCCCGTTCGCCAGGATCTAAACCCGTTCAAACAGACAGTAGCTCTCTTACCGCTCGGCCACTTTTGTGCTATCCTAAAATGCATTCCTCGTAAATGCTGTAAGGTTCAAAGTCCAGCATAACCTAGCGGTAATGTTCATTTCGCTTTTGTGAGTAAGCATCTACACAGTTTCTTTAAACTTATCAAAACAGGCTCTAAGTATGCACTTTGAAACGCATGCATTCTGCAAGCCAAAACATTCTGCATAAGTTTTTAAACAGTTTTACTAAAAGTTTCATGATTTCATTTGATTATCAGCAAACCCATTAACGAAATAACGTATTTGTTTCCAATTCTATATTCAGTCATAATTAAATATTTAGGGGAATTCTTTTCATTGCGTGACCTTCTTTATTTGAAGTGCTAGGATTATGGTTTTTTTCCACTCTTTTAGATAGCTTAGAGACAAGTCATGAATAGGCTTCGGAGCTCACAGCACAGTATCAGTAGTTTTAATGAATTATCCCTCTAAGCTCAATATGATGTGCACTTGTGGAATCAGCACCTTTTGGGGAATAAAGTAGTCTTGTGGAAAGCCTTACAAATGAAACAATTATCTGGAAGAGTGGCTCCATAGCCTCGATATTACAGACTTTGAATAACTCAAAGACTTGGGATTTACGGATCAG
Source organism: Stegodyphus mimosarum (assembly GCA_000611955.2). NCBI lineage: Eukaryota > Metazoa > Arthropoda > Arachnida > Araneae > Eresidae > Stegodyphus > Stegodyphus mimosarum. The sequence continues at coordinate 115,041 of KK116105.1, forward strand.
TTTAAAAGAAGAGCACGTAATGCTGTCGTTAAGGAGCATTTTCTTGACACTTCAGGAAAAATAAAGAGTCCAGCTAAATTAATACAACAATTGGATGATTACGAAGCTGTCCGTGTTAAAAATATAATTATAAAAGTAAACCCGCTGTAATTTGGAACTATTCTTTCAAAGCGACTAATCCATCCAAAAACACAGTATAAAATTGAACAAGTGGTGTACAGAGAACTAATAAAACCTTTTATAATCGTGGAACATAGGAAAGTCGACCTGTTTTAGCATGCTATGAGTAGGAAAGCCTGGTTTTACCAAGTGACAATTGCCAGTTACGAGAAAAGGAAGGACAACAGTTAACTGCGTCGCAACGGCTCGAAACTGATGCATTGCTTAACAAATATCAGACTTTCTTCAAAGGAGGGGGGAGCCACTACATTCATTGAACATCATATTAACACAGGAAACAGCTCCTGTGTCAGTTCCTCCATATCGGATGAGCCCAAGTGAAGAAGAACTGTTGAAAAATGTGCTTGAATATCTTCTAAAACAAGGTGTCATAGAAGAATGTGAAAGCCTCTATGCCTCCCCTGTGGTTTTGACTCCCAAGCCGGATGAAAACTGCTATGCATTGATTCCGGCTATGCATTGATTATCGCAACCTAAATGCTCAGACCGTTTCAGAAACTTATCCATTGCACGCATAGACGATTTACAGATGAAGCAAAGCCCACACCTTACGTGTGAACTACAGACTTAGGGTCAGGTTATCACAGGTGAAAAGAGCTGAAGAACATCTAAACAAAGTTGCTTTTATTTGCTTCTTTAGTACATATAACAAATTTACATGAATGACTTTCGGATTTCGAAATACTCTGGTCACATTTTCTAGACATAGATAAGTTACGTAGCCTAGTAAAAACAATGGCACCAAATTACTCAGAAATGATTGAGCTACAAATATATCTCAAAACAGAAAAATCGAGTTTTTGAAAATTTTAAAGGTGTACTAACCTAAATAACCAAACATAGCCTAAGTTAAAGCAAATAGCTACGACGTTCAAAATGAGACTCGACATACGATGTGGAACCAATGAATTTTAGAATATTCTAAGAATAACGTAACTGGTACACTGCGAAAAAAAATGACAGTTCTATATCTCTCGTTCTACTCGGCCGATTGACGAAATTCAAATTGCGTTTTCCATGTCTCGATGGCGCGATTTAGGATAAATCTTAGATTTACATATAGCATTGTTTTAATACAGGTGTTTTGATGCAAAATCGGACTTTTTCTGAAATAACATGCCAATTTTTTCCATATTTCGATTCTATGACTCAAATTATCCCTAAATATTAAATTTTGTAATTTTTTATGAAAATTTATGCAGAAATTTAAAACTTTATCTTGGCGCATGTTTTTTTCAGTTTGCGCCAAGAATAATTCACTGGGCGAACTTCTTAAAGTATGACAACCTATTTTCCTTTTCCTTTTTACATTGTGCATGAGCGGAAAAAAGTCACGTGGTTCCTATATTCCAATAATTTTAACAAAGAGCCTAAACCACATTTGATGTTTTTATCGCTTTTAACAAATATGCCAAATTTGAAGACCCGCCAATATAATAATTCACGTATATCTCCGAAGATTCCGATTTTTTGCAGGTATGCTTAGAAATACACCTACTTTAAGATTATGGTAAAACTTTTACATATATTAATTCAAAATTGTTTCAAAAATTTATAAAAATTATTTAAAAATACGAATTTTAACAATAAATCATAAAAATGGGCGAATTTTATTTGATATGAACCTAAACTTCGAAATTTGAAAGGAAGAATCAAATAAATTTAATAAAAAAGAGAGATTGATAAATATATAACAAATTCAATTAACATTGAGGAGCTAAAATTTTGAGAGCTAATTTTTTTAAAAACTACTCTTGCGATTTTTACAAAACTTGGCATAATATTTGAGTCGTAGAATCGAAATATGAAAAAAACATGATATGTCATTTCAGAAAAAGTCCGATTTTGTGTCAAAATACCTATATTAGAGCAATGTCATATATAAATCTAATATATATCCTAAGTCGCGCTTTCGAGACATGTAAAAAACAAGTTGAATTATCTCAATCGGCCCAGTAACACGGGAGATATAGATAGAACTGTCCTCCCGCCCTTTTTTTGCAGTGTACACTGCGCAAAAAAAAAAGGGGGACAGGGGCAGTTCTATATCTCTCGTTCTACTGAGCCGATTGACGAAATTCAAATTGCGTTTTTCATGTCTCCAAGGCGTGACTTAGGATATATATTAGATTTATATATAGTATTGTTTTAATATAGGTATTTTGATAGAAAATGGACTTTTTCTGAAACGACATGCCAATGTTTTTCCATATTTCGATTCTACGACTCAAATTATGAATAGATATTAAATTTTGCAATTATACAGAGATAATACAGAGTTTTATGCCAGTAAATTCTATAATGATCACAGTTTTCAAAAGCATTTACTTGACAGCTCTGTTACGAAAAATTCATTTTTATTTAACTTTAGATTCAAGCTTATTGTAATAACTGAAAAGAAAGATTTTCAAAACTACAACCTCATTACTATACACTGGTGTGCAAAAATTAAGGACGAAGTCGAAACATTAGCATATCAGCTGAACGAAGACGCAGAGCGGACAGAAAGATCAATCAGCAGATTAAGTAAGGTGATATACGGTAGCACATGCGCAGATATGCAGGTAGACGTAATGGGGGAGTGTCTGAGTAGTATAAAGCATGTTGTCGGTGTAAGATCAGTATTTCTGGCAAAGAGATTGCACGCCGTATCGCAGTTAAAATCACACCGAGTTGCTGCCTCAGCGAGAAATGGCGAATAATCAATCTGTTAGACGACATCTGGATGCTTTTACCCGAGGTCGAATCATTGGGAAGTTGGAGGAAGGCCGCAGTGCGACAAGTGGGGCTGCAGAATTCGGAATTGCTCACAGCATCGTTTCATGACTTTGGAGACAATTTCAAACTACAGGAACAGCTATCCGGGGGTTTAATAGTGGTCGTCCACGAGGAACCACACCCGAAGATGACCGGTATATTGTCTTACAGGCCAGAAGAAACAGGCGGCAGACAGCGGGAGAAATCGCTAGACACACGACACAGGTGACTGGACGACCGATATCGCGTTTTACCGTGGCCAGAAGACTGCACGGTGGTGGTCTGTTTGCACGACGCCCTGTACGGTGTGTACCTCTAACGCCTGCCCATCGGAGAAGGCGTTCTCTGTGGTGCCGGGAACACCGGAATTGGAGAGACAATGAATGGGGACGAGTACTCTTTACAGATGAGAGCAGATTTAGTCTGAGTTGCGATTCTAGACACATACACATCTGGACAGAGCGGGGAACACGCAATAACCCCTTCAACATCATCAAAAGGGACTGATTTAGAGGTCGCGGATTTCTCGTTCCAGCAGACATAATGCTTGGTAGCCCCACCGACCTTCATATCTCCCAAGCAGGTTCGTCACCTGGGACTACTATTGTAACGAGGTTCTTCTTCCTTACATGCGTCTTTTCACAAGGGCTATGGGTCCTCAGTTCCTCTTCATGGACGACAACGCTCCACCTCATCGCACAGTTACTGTCGAAGAGCTGTTGGAGAGTGAAGATATTGAACACATGGATTGGTCGGCAAGGTCTCTGGATCTAAATCCCGTCAAGCATGTACGGAACTTACTAGGGAGACCCGTGGCAGCACGTAACTTATCGCCAGTAACGATTCCGAAACTGCGATTGGTGCTACAAGAGGAACGAGCAGCAGTGTCTCAACAGCTCATTAACAACCACATATCCAGCATGCACAAATGATGTGAAACCTGCCTAGCAGTCAGGGGAGATCATATCCCCTATTAAAGACCGGATGTTTCTTGCTGGACACCCATCACAGGGATGTTTCGGCCTTCAGTCGCATTGCGCTCCATGCTACTTTTTCAATAAAGCTTCTTTTTATCCCTCTGATTTCTCTTTTAGTAAGTGGTGCTTACATTACTCATGTCCTTACGTATTGGGGATCTTACGGTATTAAATGTGTTGATTTGGAAAGCTTTTGTACAAAGTTATATTGAAAAAACCGTCTCGTCGTTAATTTTTGCACACCAGTGTATATCCTTACCTTTCAGTTTTGACGTCTACTGTGTTTGTTATTGGTAAAATTTATTGCTTTCCTCTAATCAATTATTACTACTTTTCGTGTTATTGAAAATCACAAATTTGTTTGCTTATTGTGAAATATACGTATATCGAATTGAAATTAGATGTTTCAGAAAGGGAAATATACTTTCACACACGGATCACAGCTCTTTTTGAGTGTAGTAATCTTATAATTCTGTTGTTAAAATATTTCTACAAATCTGGCTACTTAACGATAGTTCACGTAGATCTATTTTTCTATTTATATTAGTGGGGTATCGCCCGTGAACCGTTTAGCAACTTCACAAACAAACACATTAAAAGTAAATAATACTTTATTTAGCCTTTCTTAGTGGGTTACAAGTAAAGCGAAAATATATCATACCAAATAGCCCGCAGCTTATTAAAAAAACTTCAGACAACTTGCGCTGTTAAGAATTATTTTTTATAAAACAAAAAGTTCATTTGCACAGAAAAATTCATTAAAATCTATCCATCAGTTCTGGACATAATCACCCAAACCCGAAACGTTCTCTTAAATTTGAAGGCCAATGTAACTTGTGCTCGTAATTTGCATTTGATTTGTACTCTTCATTTGCATAACCGGTACTTGCATATTATCCCGTCGACAGTGAAACTGCAAACAAACAGCGCAGTTTAGCTCCAGTTAAGGATAAGCGTGATGCAGCAACACATTCAGAACATCTGCGCTTTCTTTTCATATATCCTCGAATGATTCTCGATAAACTACCTTTTGTTTCTATTAACAAGGATAGCATTTAACAATTGGTGCTGTATTTTTCTTGTATTCTGAAAACAAATAATTAACAGTGGGACCCGCGTTCTACGTAAATCGAAGACAGCTTTTTTTATGAGACTCAAAATTCCAATTTTCGCGTTCGACGGGATAATACGCTAGACTGCAATATCTGATCTGAACTAATGTATGTGATCTGAATCGAAGAAAAGCGAGATGTTCAACTTACGTTTTACTGTTAGAAAAGCTTTAAAATAATTTTTGCAACTTACCTGAAAATAAGGAGGTAACAGGGTATGAGACATTTGTATGAATATTTATATTTGACATATCTGGTTGCTTGTGTTATCTGAATGAATGTAAAGTGATTGAATGAACTTAAAGAGTGTTAAAAGAGAAGATGTTCGAGATAGCGCCAATTAAAGGGCTGTTTTTTAAGGAAGGCTTGTTACGTTAACATTAATGCTTTGCCAAAATTATTTCTGAATAAAATTCCGCTTCTAAATAACACAGTAAAGTTTTTAAGTGCCTTAAATACTTCATATAGCTAGACTATACATTATTTGTGGCAGGATCTGTTACATTATTGAACTCTAAATTTATGTGCATATATTGGAAAAATACGAAATGAATTTCAGTATTTTGTACATGCATAATTGTATTATAATTATTGGTATACCAATCCCTGATATTCAACAGGTATAATTATGTACACAAAACTTAATAATAACATAAGCTTACCAGACCACTACATGGAAGGGCTAAAGCAGTGAATTAAAGCTGTCATAGTAGGCTATCTTTAGATTACTGTGTAGCGTCATTAGGTTTTTTGAAGCAGGATACGTGTAAAATGTTCAGTGCCCTCGCCGGCACTCGAACCCTGGACTTCTCGAACATGCATCGGTTATGTTTCTGATTACGTCACAAAGTTTGCAGAGGAGGGAGAAAATGCCTTACATACTCCCCTTTTAAAAGACAACTGGGGATTAGGGAGTCCTATCGCCAAATTCTGGTGGTGACCAATTATCATTGTCCACGTTTTAGTTAGGGCGCTACTCGTAGAGACAATAGGTGTTTTTGAAGCGGGAGACGTGAAAAATATTCATTGCCCTCCCTCACCGTAACTCAAACTTTGGACCTCTCGAATACACGTAGATTATGCTTCCTATTACATTACGAAGGCATGTGAAAAGGAGGGAGAAAATATAACTGTCATTTCTAAATTTCAAAATGTCGTAGCAATCTAAATAATGTAAATCTACTTCTACAACATACTTTTGTAAATCTACTTCTGTAACATATTTTGATAATAAGCAGAACTGTGTTAGAGACATTCAGCGTTAGCAAACAAACAAACATAGTAAAGGGTTATCGCGCGACTGATTATTACTCATATGCTGAAGCCGCTTGTCGCTAACTCTCGTGTGTGTGGTTTAGCCGTGCGAAGCAGAACTTGTGACATTGGATAATCAGTTATTATAAATTAACTTCTTACGTCCAACAATAACACTGTGGAATGATAAATACATATAAATCTTTGAAATTTAGAATTTAACTTTAGAAACAGGGTGATATCATTGAAAAAACTAGGGAGAATCATGCATTTTACATAAAATGTCAATCAGTTACAAACGTAAATTTGTTCCTATCGTAAAACATTAAATAAAAGACGTTTATTAAATAAAATTAAATAAAGTTATAGATTAAATAAAAGATACTTAAATAAAAGATAGTAAAACATTAAAAGAAATTTTTTCGAAAATCAAAGAGGTCCTTTTAAAGGACGGAAATGAGCTTTGTTCTATCAAACGTGAACCAACTAGCATTAAGATAATCCGCTAGGCCTATTCCAATAAGACCTAGGATAAAGGTTTGGTTTATTTAATTATGGCAAAGCACTCGAGGGCTATCTGCTAAAGGGAAGGTCTAGGATAAAGGCACTATAATTAATATCAGAATTAATCACATATAATAATCGTTGTCATTATAACAATAATTTAACTCATGAGAAATATCAGTACAGGGGAAATGTATATTTATATTTTTTTCTTTAGAAAAACTGAAAATGATTAACTACAGCCCAATATTTTAGTCCTAAATTCAAAAAAGAAATCTTTCCAATGTAAACAAATTGGATGATATCTAATTCGTAACAATAAGTTTTTTTGCATTCCACTTTTCTATTTCTTTGCTTATTTTGCATTTGATACGAATAATATTTTTTCAGTAGATATGTATATGATAACATAAACGTAAATAACCAAAAGAGATAAATGTAAGATAAGAAGTAATTGGGAAATCAAATACGAAGCATAACTGATAAATTTTCAAATAACCCGGAATTGCTATGGATCGTGGCTATGCATGAATTGTTTTGAAAAATGAAATGGGTATGGTACTTTTTAACTCCTGTTTTTGCGATTGTTAGCTTCTGGCTTTAGAAAATAAAAGCCATGTCATTTTATTTTGTCGTTACTCTGACAACCAGTGCTTTTTAATTTAATTTTTCAGTCCAATGCTTTTCTTTCTTTTAGTGCTTGATTTTACTTGAGCGTCTGTCAAAGTTTGAAGCAAATTTGTTTTTATGGTGTGTGCAATTTAATATTTTTTTGCTGAAGGAATATGCAGCCAGCAATTTATGATCTGGACGTGATAATTTCAACCATGCAAATTATTTTTTTTAGTCAATTCGGCTCAATCGTGCAATGCACTGCATACTGTTATACCACTGCTCACTTCGATGGACCTAAAGAAATTAGACCATTTAAAATGTTACTTAATAATTCAGACAATTAAAGGCATTTGAGATGAAGTTACCATTAAAAGAAAAGATGTGTAAAATCGAGAAGCTAAAATTAGGAACGATGGTTATCAAAGTAAAGACAAAATCAAGTTACACAGAGTTTAATCTTCGAAGCCAGGTATTATCAATCAAATAAAGTAATCGAGGCAAAAGAAAGATGCTATTTCAAAAATTAATAGCAAATTAATGCGCTTCTCTTGCTTATTAAAGGGAACGAATCCAGTTTCCAAGATAATGTTATAAAGTATTTTTCCCATCTTCTTAGCATGCCTTCGTGTTGATGCCCATCTAGTGAGTCCAGGTTGTACATCTTGAAATATTGTAATCGAAGTAGGAGAAACTTAGCACTGCTGCTGATGTGTATTGTGTTCCGTGATGTTAGAAATAAATTTTGTACTAAATTTTGAAATCGCATTACTCTTCTGATATGTACATTTAGATCTTCAAAATATTTCATCCATTATGGAATCCGCTCTTCGTTTTAGACTAGAAGAGTGTCAAGTGATATTTCACGTTAATGATATCTTGCGGAAATTTTATTATTTCTAAGTGTTATATAGAACGCGTTGTCACACGCGCCGCATTTGTCTCGAAACATGGATCCACTGATGTAACAGCATTTGCAACTAGAATGTTAGCAGTGCTTTACCAAGTTTTGGTACAAAAACGCATTCGATTTAATACAGAAATATATTACAAAATAAGCAAAAAATGCGGGTAGTATTTTAAAGGTATTTTGGTAAAAATCTGCTACATGTTTTAATTAACTTCATTAAAGTCTTCCAATTGCACTCCTTTGAGTGTAACTGGAGGCAACAAAACTCTGCGTACAGGGTTTGCATAGGAGGAAAAAATACATGATTTAGCTTAGCATTATTCATTTTTTCTCTCAAATTTAGGATCATGAAGACAGGTGCTTCCTTACTTACCTCTTTTCAACTTAAAAATTTCTAATTAAAATAATCTGTAATTTCAGAATTTGAATACAGTGGGAATTGTAAGTCTACTCGTTTGTCAGATTGAAATGAATGATACAAAAAATTGAGAAGATACCATCTTTTTTTTAGTTTCAGGAATCAAACTGGTAAAAGGTTACAATTCAAGTTCCTGCCATAGTTCGCAAAACAACTGCCTGTTGCAAGAAGATTTATAAAGGTAGGAAGACAAGATATGTTTAGACATATCTTGACAGGTATTTCAAGACACGCAAGGTAACAAGAACAAGATTCATCTGTAGCTAAAATGGCAACATTGTTATTCTCTATTTTGCTTTTCTAGAACTATTTTTCCCTACTGACAGTACATCTACACTTGTATTACTTCATCTAATGATTATTCCTACTATACCGACTAAAAATAATATCAGTAGTGTGTTTTTATAGATTAAGTAACTTTTAAACAGGTAAAATAAATGGTCGTATGATATTAACATAATAGCTACACAATTGTGAAATGCAAATCTATGTACCATCCAACATTACCTGTTGTTAACGCATAGTATTGGGCTTACGAATGTTTCACCTTCGTAGCCAGCCTGTTAAGAATATACCATTTTTAGATATACAGAAGAAAGTAATCAGCAGAATGAATACACAGCATATAAATCTTATCTGGGATTTTTTACGTCAAATCCTACACTAGCCTAAGTTGGTTCAAGTTTCAAAATGTTATCAGTAAGCAGAAAGAAGAATATATTAAACAATGCGCTGTCACAAGCGATTTCAAATACCTTTCATTTTCTGCGCAAGGAAAGATGTATATCACGATAGTTATTCCTGCTAGTCTATGAACTTTCTATTTTACACAGTTATAAATATGGAACTTATCTGCTTCTTTGTTGATGAACGGAACACTAGATCACAAACTATATATATAATTTATCTTTTTTTCACTCCATTTCACTCTGAATCTAGTTTATTTCAAGCCTCAGCTTTCTGTCAGCTATTGAACAAGGTCGGTGAACTAAATCCACTTTCCGATTCTCTTTCAGAAGTTCTTCTATTCTTTTGTTGATAAGAGATCAGAGCCGCTTTATTTGCTTCGCAGGCTGGACGCAGGAATAAATTTCCCACAATAATTTTCTTAGTAACTTGAACTATAAAATTTGTTATTGAACCGCTTTAATACGTGGTAAAGAAATGCAAATACTCTCTGTTTATTACTCAGCATCTCCTTCAAATGAAGATCTTTTTTAATATCAATTACTTTTCATTTGGTGTTTTTTGCAGTTTTGAATAAATATTTTTAGCATTTTGAGCAATAAATGAGTATTCTATTTTGTTCTTTGTTTATTAAAATATCTAAGAAAAATATTCCGTATGTTTAGAAAACTTTTTCAACAGTCGAAATGAGGTGATGAAGAAATGTGTTTTCTCACTGGAAATATCAAGGGAGCGCGTGTTGTCATATAATAAAAAAAATTCCGATGGAATATATATGTCTTACATGGCATTTTAATGGTTGTGTTCGTAGTTCAATCTATTGTCCAACATGAAAGTGAATCCTTTTTCTCAGCCTGAAAACTTGTTTCATTACTTTAAAGGAAGTTAAGAGCACCGAACATTTTATTTTGCAGGTTAGTTGTATGTAATTATCTTTTTTAATTTTGCTTTCAGACGAGATCCATTCGAAGTGTATGAAACAATGATAGCTAGCATTTTTCTTGTTAATTTGCTTTAAAATTTATACCTGTAAGATATCCGAGTTATTTTATCAAATTGTACTTTTAACAGAAATAATCCAGATAAAGAGATATTAACATGATGTTTCTAGTATAAAAATATTAAAGGTTACCTTATTTGAATAGTCCAAAATGCACAATTGTTTATCTGTCTAAGGGAGCACAAGCATTCGTGTAGGTCTTTCTAGTTATAAACTAGCTTCTATTAATGTTACGTGAGAAGAAAACAATATGCATTCGGCTCGTTCGCCTGGGATCGAACCCATATCAAACGTTTTTATTAAATTTTCACTTTAGAGGAACCAAAAAACAACAGAACTCGTGGTTCACAGATTGCCGAAAATGTTTCGTTAACTTAGGCTCGACGTACTAATTATTCGCTGAAAATTAAAGAGTAATGAAATCTTACAGCAAAATAAATGGCTTTTAAAATATGGGTAATAAAGTATTTGTAAAACAAACTGCACGCGTTTCTCTTAAGTAGAAACTTTTCCCCCGTCACTAATTCATTCTTTAAGCGTTTATTTTTGCGTGCTATTAATTCTCTTTTGAACGTTGTTTTATCATTGTTTATTTCATGCTATTTTGTCAAAGTAAGCATCTTCAGTAATCTTTTTGTCGAATGTCAGAAGCATAGGCGAGGATAAATTTCCGTAAGAGCAAAGTGAGGCCACACCCCAACATATATTTTTAAGGGGATCAACAAAATCCAGACATAGTGTTTAAAATATGTAAAACGTTTTGTGTTTTTTCAATTATAGGCCTTAAAACTATTAAATTAGAAGCAAGAGTCAATGCAGATCAACTAAGCATGCACGTTAGATGCTTCAAACATCCGTCAAAAATTAAATAAATTAGCAGAACATTTTAACTCGACAATACATTGCTTCGTTTTCAAGAAAGATATTTCTAGATTAATTTTCGGAATCCTTTTCTTGGTAACTTGCCAGCAAACATCTTATCATTTGGCTTTCCTCCCTAAATATCTGCATTTTAAGCGAGAAAGTGTAAAGGCGCACAACCTTCGCTGTCGAAATGGAAATTTAGCGAGCGGGCTAACGACTTTGTTGATCTCAGCTGTAAAGCACTCGTGTGCATGATAGAAATTTCCGATCAATTTATTTGTTTATGACGAATCAAGCTAGGGATATCTGCCTACTGGCTCGTATTCGCGCTACACATGGACAATACGATGAAAAACGCCAAGGCAGCAAGCCCATTTGCCTAGGTTCGAAGCCGGGTCGAACTAGTAGTATTCAGCAATCTTAATCATGCGGCCTCTGGTGGGATTTATTTATAAAAGGTTAGGTTTTTGAATATGACAACTCGAAGGCTATTAGCCTAATGGGAGGAATGCCTTCTTGGAGGATTTTATAAAGAGAAAGTGCATTCGCTGGAATTCATCAACTGCATTGCCTTACAAAGAAAGTTAATTTTTACTGACTATGCAATATTTAATACATGAAATATGCATATACGTATTTAATGCATTAAATGCGAATAAAATCCTTAAGAAAATTTAATGCTGACCTAATTGTATCTCAAACACACATCTTATTTTTTAATACGATCATATCTTTGTATGAAATTTTCCTTCCAAAAAGGTCCGTGTAAATGAGATTAAGCAGCGAAAAGTTTCTTAAAAATTTCAGTTAGAGAGAAAGCTTATCTTCTTTAAATAATTTATATTTTATAATAAAATGAGCTTAGTACACTTTATTGCTAATTACTTTCATAAAGGCGAGTAAATCTGATACCAAGTAACCTACAATAAATTTTAAACAGTTTTGAATCAGGCTTATCTTTTTTTTAATTGAATTTCATTTTTAAGAACTTACAAAAATTAAAAACCGTCAAAAATCAAAAAGGTATTCAACAATAATGTGTAACTACAGAATATATAATCACAGTTATATATAATCGTACAAGAAGATAAGAAACTGCTAAACTCGGAAGGAATATCTTGTTATATGTATAGGCTCCGATCACATGAAAAAGAAAAGCAAACAATTCCAGTGAAATCAAAAAACAAGATTTATAGGAAATATTTGACAAAGAAAAGCTCACAAACAAAAAAGCAAACATGCGAAACTTTGGCAACTCTGAGGAAATGGTTAATATACGTCACAAGACCTTTGAGATTCAGAAAGGAAACCACTGAAACCAGGATTACTTATTTTTCATTCTGGAGCACCTACTTGCAGCTCTGATTCCTGATGACTTTCTTATTTTGTTGAAGACATGAGTATTATTTTGTCAAAGGTCTTAAAACGTTTAGAGACGGTTTAGATTCGAGTTGATCCTTAGTTCCTTTTTATATCTCTCCTTCCAACTGATAAAATTTCTTCTTCCCATAAATTCATTAAATGAAGCGTCTTTTCTCAGAGTTTCAATGCAATCATGAATCTCGGCTTCTAATGTGAAGCATATTTAAAATAATCTTTTATAAAGTATCATGAATGCATAAGATTTACTAATGCATTTAAAAATGTGCTCGTATATTTTGCTCCAAAAAGCGCAATTTGAAACGTACCAAAACGTCCAACACACCTGTAAGATATCCGAGTTACATAATCAAATTGCACTTTTAGCCGAAATCGTCAAGATTTAGAGATACCAACATGATGTTTTAGTATAAAAATGTTGAAGGTTACCTTATTTAATATCCCAAAACACACAATTGCTTATCTGCTTAAGGGAACACACGCCTTCGTGGAGGACCTTTCTAATTACAAACTAGCTCGTATTAACGTTACATGTGAAGAAAACAACATGCATTTGGCTTGTTAGCTTGGATCAAACACATGTCAAACTCCCAGTAATTAGCGGTCTTAACCACTAAGCCATTATTAAGGCTTCATAAAAATATTTAAGAATTACGAAGATCATTATAGTGAACATAACAGTCAAATAGTAGTTTCATAATGTATTTCAAGTGGCGAATACATGTTGAATTTTATATAGTCAAATTTTATGTATTTTTTGACAAACAAAAGTATATAGGGTAACCTCAATAACATCAAAAAGCCGAAGAGGCAATTAAAATATTTTCAGGTACTTACAATTACTTGCATTTCAGTTGTAGGTAAATCTGATCTCTGTAAGAAATAATTTAAATTCGGCTTAGGGAAAAATATTTAATTGCTGCTGAGATCTTACTTAGGCTCTTGGTTGCTGTTATTGTTTTCAAACAGCATCGCAATTTACAGCTCTTAATATATAACGGAAACACATAACAATATTTCGAAGTGTAACGTAATCGAGATGGTAAAGTATTACAACGTTTCGAAGTAAAACAGACAATGAGGGAAATTTACATTTCGATATGAAATCGAAACGAACTGCTACTTCCATTTTATGAGCATTATAACAACATTTTAATTACCATTAATACAAGTCATTTTGTTAGCAGTTATAAAAAAGGGTGATGTCCAATTTCAGTCGGTGGCAGATTAATCTAAACGGAAAATAATGTCATTTCAGCTGATAACTCTCACTTAAGGAAGCAAGTGCAAATAACAGGATACCTATAAACTTTCGGGACTTTGCAGTTCTCTCTTTTCAAATGATTCATGAGCTAACTTCCCACCAGCGACCGATTGGTAAAGTCGCTCAACACTAATAGTTCATCCTAGTTTCGATTCTAGGGAAACGAGCTGCCTGAGTGGAAGCTTTAGTTGTTTTCCTCATATGTAACGTGGATACGAGCCAGTTTCCCTTAAAAAGTCTTCCACTAAATCATCATTTCCCTTAGGTAGATATCCTTCACGCGCTTTTCCATAATCAAAATAAACCAAACCAAAACCCTACGCTAGTTCTCCCGAAATCCCGATTTGGTTGCCCATTTGCTATCTTCAATTTGGTTGTCCATTTGGAGGTAACTTGCTAAACTTGGCGCATTAATTAACAGGATTTTTTTCTCCAATAGATCAATAGATGTATATATTCTTCGTTTTGTCCTAAATGAAATTGTTTAAGAAACTGTGGAATGCAATTCATACAGATTGGTTGTGTTTAAAACAAATTATAATTTTAACTTAAAATAAGAAAAATTTTTAAAAAATCTTCAGTTTTGATACACTATTTCAGGCACAACAGTGGTGAAATACTGTTAACGATTTGAGACTGTTTAAAAATAAACTACAATTACATTCTCAAAGAATATTTGCTTTGCTCATTTGTTTTGCTTCTCAAGAAGTATTTGTTCATAACCAAGATTCCGCAACAATTTTTATGGCTTAATTCTAGCTTTGCATTTTTCAGTCTTTTTTGACAAAAAAACTATTTAATTTCTAAACATGCCGTAATATGATGCATTTTTACCAATGTACGTTTAGTAGTTTGGTTGCAGTTTTATAAAAGCTTTTAATTTATTGCGTCACATATCTAATGCAGCCTCTTACCCTTTGTATTTTGTTACGATATAGTTTAGTTATTCATTCAACATACATTTAGTTTTCGCGTAATTTGCGAGGAACTTACCATGTTATTTATCTATGCTTTTATAGATGTTACATGCATTGTAAGTCCTTCATCACATATACAACTGGTTAGAAACAGCCTCTGTATTCCATTTCAAGGGCATTAATTCAAATGAAAAGTACATCCTTTTATGAGAAAGTCGATATAGATATTTTGCATTGTTAATGTCATCACTTGGGACTGGTGAAGAAATCAGGAACGTTAATTTTCTTCAGAAATAGTATTTTAAATAAATTAAAAGCACTAAATATCGGATATACCTATTTAATTTTACTTACTTTAATTAAAGATAAATAATATTCCTGAGAACGAAATATTAAATGCAGATGAAATTTAAACGGCACGCGCAGCAGAAATCTATTTTTAAATAGTTTATTCAATGAAAAGTAAGTAACAATCAAGCAATTCATTTCTGTTTTCACCCGCATCTAATTTCAATGCGAATGTTATTCTCAACGGACCGTAAAGCCATCAGTTCAAGCTACAATGAGATTTGATAAGAAGTGTTTGAATAGCTTTTGCATTATAAACGAGTTTATTTTCTAACGACGGTCATCAAACATGAAATGTTTCACAGTGCAGATAAGTAAAACTCGCTTTCATTTCATCAACGCAATAATTCTGGAAATACAAAGCCTACTAAATGTTCAGACAGAAAATTAGAATGAATAGCACGCCCTTCATAAGTTATTTGATCTGAAAATACGTTTGTTACCAACGCTCCCGTCTCTTGCCATTCTATTAAATAATCCGATATTAACTTCATAAATCAGCATTCGTGATGTATGAACTTCCCGAATTATGGTTCGAAGCGTTAATTCTAGCATTCAAATAAGTGATAAGGGAAATACATAATGGTTAATGGCCCATCTTCTCTGATTTATGCATGACCCAGGTTAGAATAATTTAAGGACTGGATTGATTGCTATAACCTCTGACTGGCAATTAAATTAATTATTGCAAAAAACTAAACACATCTTATTACGCATCTTCTCAACACAACAACAACATTTCCAGTTAAGAGTACGGAATTCTATTGTAAAAAGATAAGACATTTAAATCCATGCAGGGGAAAAAGAAGACATTAGTTGTGTGTTATTTACTAAACAAGATATAAATACTTTTCAAGTTCGGTGTTGCAAAGAAGTGAATTAAAATCACGAAAGAGCATTTGAAAGTAATTTAGATGGCTAGCTAGAAAAAGTTTTCTCTCTGTAATCCTCACGTGGAATGATATGGTAATTTATAGAGGATACGTTAAGAGACTAGGGTTCATACCTTATACGAAGAATAGATTTTTTGCTGACACTGATGCTGACGCACGTAGGCGCACATACGTGTACGTATTTATGTATGTATGTTTGTGCTTGTGTGTTAGTGCGTATGTGTATACATAGGGTTATATATGGCTCAAAAAATATTAAAAGAAAGTACTAATTTTAATTTTCAGTATTCTCTATTCTTTATTCTATAATTTAATTTCATATACATATTGCAACGTGAAAGTCAACCGACCAATGTCAAAACTTTTAATAGACAACGAGAGGACATCAAGTAAAGACCTTCTCTTTTTGAACTAAGCCTTCATACTTGATGACGCACTTGCTTTCTGATGCCTAGACTTGCGCTCTGTCTCTCCTTAAAATTATATTTTGATAAATATTACTGTACCGATAAGAAAAAGCCCGTACCGCGCCCGTTTTATTTGTGTTTAGTTACTGAAATGCTTGGTAAACTAAATAAAAATGAATATTAATAATTCTGCCATCTCTGCAACTTATTCATTCTACATCCATTTACAATGCATCATCAAGACTTCTAAAAATTTCTATAGTATATTTCAATATCTGCGCCATCAACAACATACCCAATTATTACATTACCCATTTGTTACCTACCTCCAACGAATCTTCAATATGTATAATTAAAATGACATTAAATATTATATTATGAATGCCAAAACAACATTTTCAAATAGACGCCACTTTGGACATTATGAGTGCACAAATAAGACTTTAAAAAGCAAATGCAAAACCTTTTACATTAATTTTATTATATGTTCTTATTATATATATACAGTATTATTATTTATTATTTCAGATATTACTGTTTTTACAAAATTAGGTATACAGCATCAGTCTTATAGCGGTGGTAAAAGGGCTTCGTAGGGCAAAACATGTTGAGAACCACTGTTAAAGGTCATTTGTTGGAAATGAATTATCAGAATTAGACCAGAGTGTTAAAAACATGAAAGCTGAGAACCGAAAAAATAGATTTCTGAACTTTCTTAGTTGAATTGGTACCCGTTCTATTTGCTCACCTGAGGCAATGTGTATCACCTGTCTCACCCTCGTCCCGGCTGCGATCCACAGCATACATGGAGAAACATTGTAACTGCCAATGCAGACAGCCGGTAGCCGCGATTTAAATGCGGGCCGAACTACCAGTAATCAGCTGTATTACTGCTTTGAATTATGCAAAATAACTATGATCATGTGACAGTTTACACGGCAATCGTTGTTCCTCTCAAATCAATTTAAAAGTGGCAATCAAGAATTCCATGGCAGATCTCAGAAACGTTATCGTGTTCAATAAAAATACTAACTAAAAGTACATGCATATACCACTTTGCATTTTCAGTAATTACAGGTATTCTTTCCATTTGCCATTGTGGCGTATCCAGCTAGCAAAGCGAAGATCTCGGGTTTGATTCCCGGTAAGAATGCGTCTGAATTGTCAAGATTATTTCTTCAAAAATTCTAAGGATTGTACAATGACGCCCAGACTCGAAAGATGACAGACAATAACTTAACACCACTTTTTTTAGCCGACTTGATCTCATTTGCTCTCATAATCGTTTTTCAAAAGCAAGGTTTTAAATGTACTTATCTTGTAAATGTGAGATGATTTCTCTCAATCATGTTCTTATGACTGTGATAAGCTGAATCATCTAGCAGTCTGAATGTCTTTGCTTCGATTCTTAGGGAAGGTATTTGTTTTTTCATAGTTTCTGCTTCCGAATAAAATCATCTCCAGTAAGTTTCACATTTTCTTAAAATAGTGCAATCGACTGAGATTTATATAAACAGAATTTTAAAAAGTATTGATATGAGAATATTTAAGGAAATATAAAAGTATTTCTTACTTAAAATAATCTAATTTACGTTATTTACGTCCTGGCTTAGGCACATTTTAAAATTCTATATCTGTGGGAACAAATTTCCTCTACGTATGCATTGGTATTGTACTTATAAAATGCAAATGATGTATTAAGCTTAGATAAGCTACATTTTACTGCAAATTGTGCGTTGGAACGTTTTTACATCCTAAAGTCAAATCCAGCTAAGTAGTTGCTTTATTCTGGACCGGAAATATTCTAACCCATTCATAAGTAACTAATAATGCACTGCACGATTTATTTGAAAGTTTTTATTCCAGGAGAAATGTTTTAGTTTTATTTCGAACCATTTCATTAAGTTCTTTTTCAAAATGAAATGCTGCTATGGAATTTGGAGATTAACATACATTTTATTTAATTCCGGATTCTTTTCATTACTCTGACAGCTTGCAATGGCACTCAGATATGACCAAATTTAACGATAAAGGTAAAATATTTGTTAATATTTTATCTCAAATTTTAACAAAATGTTTAAAGAAATTATACAGTTTGAGAAACTTTTACTATAAACAAATTGCTTCACTTGCAATGGTGATTTATTACGATCATATTTTTATTTCTTTGTATTGAATAGGAGAAAAAAGAAAAGTTATATTCGAAAACTGTTTACTACCGATTGAATTTGTTATGAGTTTAAGCTCAATGAACTTTGGGAAAATGCATCTCAGAAATAGTTTTTTCAACACTGAAAACTCACATGCTATAAGGAATTATCGCACACCCCTCTGCCTGCTCTCGAAGTATAAGTGGTTAACACGTTCAGCTAGAAACTTCTAAGATCAGTTATTCGAATTCCAAACAGAGCATAGTTAATTTCTCGTGCTGCCTGTTTCGAAGAACCTTATATTTTTGTACAGTGGCGCCCGAATTCGAAAGTAGTGGCCGATTATTCATTCACCACTCTGATTTCGTTGACTAGGTCAAGTCATTTCCCAGTCGTCCTTTAAGGTGAAAGAAGCAAAAATAATAATCGCATTCCATTATACATGCTTTCGTAGTGTGCGAGGTTAGCATCTCCAGCTATCAAGTGGGAAAACTGGTTCGAATCCTGGCGAAGGCACAGTTGATTTTCAAGTCTCCTGCTCTGAAAAAAATACACTGCGTAGTACAGTGGTCATTATCTATGCTAAATAGCATATTTAGGTTCTATATAGTCGTCGCTGTAAGCGAACATGGAATTATAGTTTTAATATTTCATAGTTATACGTTTCACTTTCTAAATGAATGGAAGAATCAGTCTGTTGCAATAACGAATTACAAGCTGATTTTAAATGTTTTAAGATCCAGATGCAGACAGATGTTAAAGACAGTGTTCGGCACGGTATAAGTTTTTTTATATTAGTGATGACTGAAGCAGTTTATTGTTTATATAGTAATAATTCGTTTTTAATTCTTGCCACTCTGGAGGAGACATCTGAAGTGATAGCAGATGAGACATCTTAGAGAAAAATCTTTTCTTAAATGCTACAGAAATAACAAAAATCAATATTTTTCTTGGAACGAAGTTCTTTCAGTGCACATAAGATTTGTCCGAGAACAAGGTTATGCTCTTCTGAAAATTATGCCCCGAAAGTTGTTCTTCCAGCAGGTGAAAAGAAAGAAATAAAAAAAGGCAGGCAAAAATCAGCTCCGCGGGAAAATGCCGGTGGAATAATGTTTATCTTTTGCCTTCGGTGTTTATTTAGGATATTTGTTGTCGTGAATGGCAGATTCTTTAGGGTCACAGTAAGCAGCAACTTGTCAACCAACTTCAGCTCGAGCGATGTCAAATTATTCGAACGTTATTGAAGATGCACTCGATGACAGGTTTTTCTCAAAAATTTTGCAGTAAGAGTTCTCTTTAAGAGTGATAGGCTGGAAATGAAAAGTTCTGGAGAAGAGAAAAAAATGTTATTACTTTGGATATTTAGAACAACACTTCAGTCTTGGCCCAGTTGCCTTAAAGAAAGATTTAAATTTTGAGCATCATTATATATGATGTACGATTATGAATTATTTAACGTTATCTTTTCTTAGATGGGAAATATTAACTAAAAGAAATTAAACTTATTTCTACTTAGTATTAAATTAATATTCTAGACTCTATTTAATGAAGCTCCGATTTTCGACAAAATTTTAGTACTTAAAGGAAAATGAGTTTATTACACCTTGTAAAATAATTCTTAAGGTTAACGGTTTTCTCTGATAGCGTACGTGGAGAAGAATGATAATCCCTTTTAACATAATTCAAATTACTTTCAAACATCAAACAATTTTACTTTATAATATTTTACGATTTGAAATGAGATTTTACGTTATGAAACTTTGAAAATAATTAGTTCTTTCATTTAATTAAATAATAATTTCACGTGGAAGTCAGTTAAGATTAAAATCTATAATCCTCCAGATTATTTTCAGTCATTAATTCGGATTTGGAAAACTCCACGTACTTTTGAGAAACAGGATATAGACTCAATACGTTGAACGAAATATGTTGTACTCTTACAGATCTTACTAATTAAGGATATGCGAAGAGGAATCAGTTTTTTTTTAAAATTTTATTTTTAATCTGAAGATCACATAAGCAAATTCGAATGCTCTTAACACATTGTAGAGACATGGTTTTTTGAAGCAGAAAACATGAAAACTGAGCGATGCCTTCACTGGGATTCGAACCTGGACCTCTCGAATACAAGCTGAGTGTGCTACCGTTACACCACGAAACCATGCAGAAAGGAGGAAGAAAATACCTTACAACATACACTGCTGGCCACCCAAATTGCAACACCAAGAAAGACAAGAGATCTCACAACAAAATTTATTTAGTAGATAACATGTTGACCAAGTATCAAATGATTAAATTTATAGATTTCTGTGAAGTGTGGTTCCTTCCAGAATCAGTAGCCAGAGTAGCCGCCATTGTCGGAGATCACCGCTGCCACACGCCTCGGCATTGATTCAAAGAGACTTTGAATGTGTTCTTTGGAGACAGCAGACCAAGCAGCTTCCACACGTTGCCAAAGTTGATCTGGTGTGGTAGCTTGGGATGTAATCTGGGTCAATCGTTCAGCAACCATGGACCACATGTTTTCTATCGGCGAAAGATACGGAGAGCGAGCTGGGCAGGGAAGCAATTCAATCTGGCGATTGACGAAGAACCCTTGGACAATGCGTGCCACGTGTGGTCGCGCATTATCCTGTTGAAATATGGCTGTGGGCAATCTCTGAAGGTAAGGAAGGACAACTAGCTCCAACACCTCGGAGATGTAGCGCTGGCTGTTTAAAGTACCTGCAATGCGTACTAAAGAGTGCGAGAGTGATATCCAATACCGCCCCATACCATAACACCCGGTGTAGGACCAGTGTGGCAGTGCATAACGCAGCTGTTCAGCATCTTCTCTCCACGTTGTCTCCAGACTCGAATCCGACCATCGTGGTGTTGCACACAGAAGCTTGACTTGTCAGTAAAGACAATTTCCTTCCATTCTGCCGTCCAGATCCTTCTTTCATCGCACCATTGGCGGCGGAGACATCTGTGGTTCTGCGTCAAGGATAGACGAAGCAATGGACATCTTGCGGACAGACCACTCTGCTGTAAACGGCGTCGAATGGTACGCGCAGACACTGGATGATGCGTTACAGACTGAATGTGCTGTGCTATGGTTCGTGATGTGACTGAGAGATTCGTCACTGCCATGGGCACAATGTTCCTGTCATCACGTGAAGTGGTGCACTGAGGTGGATGCGATCGAACACGTCGGTCCGTCGTACCCTCCTGCATCCAACGGTCACATATCCACATTACAGTTGTTTGGTTTCGTCCAATACGACTACCGATTTGACTGAAAGATAATCCACACTCACGGTAGGCCACTATCCTTCCTCTGCCGAACTCGGGTACTTGATCAAACGATGATCGCTGTTTACTACGAGGCATAATTGATCGTATTTTTGAAAAACCACAAGAAAAACACAATTGCCGAACTTGAAATCGTCGAAAACTCCAAGCCTTAAATAGCGCTTTGAAGTGGAGCCACAGGCGCGCGTGATGTGCGTCTGCGCTGAAATTCTAATCATTTGCATACAATACATGTTGTAAGTTTCATGTTATTTGCATGCTTCCTTCAAGGTGTTGCACTTACGATGGCCAGCAGTGTATTTTGTTCGGTTTTGTTTTTATTTAAGTATTACTGCTTTTTCAGAGGTTCATTTCTGATTTAGCACAGCTATCTTAGAAACAAAGGATATATTTTATGTATTGAACTCATAAATAACTAATTAAAATGAAGCACATTAATAGCCTACATAATAAAAAAGTGGGCATTCATAGTCTGCATGTTATTATGGTGAGTAGTATAAAATAAAGTAGGTTTAAAAAAATCCTTAAAAACATATCGTAATTAAAGCCGTATTCAAAAACAGTATTACGTGGCAAGCACAGAACCCGAATACATACAAATATTACGAATTCGTATTGCGAATATTACAAATGTTTTTCAGTAAAAAATGTCAGTCAACATTAAATGTTTTTCAATAACATTCACGATTACTTTAATTCAAAATGAAACGCCCATTTAGATATCCATTTTAGTAAGCTTATTGTATTCAGGTTATTACTTTTCTCGGATTATTGTAGATATTATAATTATTATTAAGTATATGCTTTTATTCATTTTATTTATTTTTTTTGTGTTCACTGAAATGAAAATTTTGTCCTTACGGAAGTAGAACTGTTTCTGGATAAATTACTTGACGTTTTACTAATTCTATCGGTTTGAAGGCAATGTTTTTCTGAAAGAGATAGTATTATCTAATTTTAACTTCTGAAATTATCACTGAACAAAGTCAAACTGCAGGGTTTGTACAACATTCAGTAATTAAAACACATCAAGAAGCAATGCTACCCCTAAAACAGCTAAAATCTTATTTTAGTGAATACAAAAATAAAATAAATAGAGAAGTATACCTTGATGACAAAGCGGAAAAAATTATATATATTTCAGAAATAACAAATAATAATCGGAATAAAATAAACTAGGCAATACTTAAAATGCATGTGATCTCGTGCAGTCAACATTAAATGTTTTTCAGTAACACTCACGCTTACTTTAATTCAAAATGAAACGCCCATTTAGATATCTATTTTAGGTAAGCTTATTTTATTCGGGTAATTATTTTTCTCGGATTATTATGGAAATATTATAATTATTATTAAGTATATGTTTTTATTTATTTTATTTTTCTGCGTTCACTGAAACTAAAGTTTTATCCTTACGGAGGTAGAACTGTTTCTGGATAAATTATTTTAATTTTTACTAATTTTATCTGGTTGAATTTATCCAGTGACAGTTTCACGAAAGAGACCGGATATGGTTTGGAGGATAATGTTATACCCTTGAGAAAGATGTTACCCGATTTAATCCTGTTTATCGTCTAAATTTACTTTTTGTTATTGCCTACTTTGCATGCATTTGCACGTAATATTCCTATTTTCTAATATTTTTGGGTAATGTCCTGGCCACCTGATAGTTTATTTGCACATAGGTTTAATTATGACGCTTTACAAAAGATTTTTTTAAATCCATTTTATTTATTTTTAACCAATATTATGCCCGTACTTGCTCGCAGTTAATGGGTTAGCCGAAAAATTTTTAACAAACCCATACTTCTGAATCGTGCCTGGATAATTACAGAAACAATTTATTAGTAATTCAAAACTAAGTGCGAAAGTATTTAGAAAACAATCTGCAATAATGTTATTGTTTTTAGAAACCTTAAAATATATTTCAATGCGTTTATATTGAGGAGCTCAGTAAACCTGAAATTTCAAGTACATTACGCATCGTCTTGTACAGAAATCAATCTCGTGAAGTGCTTTCTCAACCGGTTTACATGGGTAAATTTATTGTTTCAGCAAGGATAGAATCTGAGACAAAACTGCCAGCATTCATCAAATTTAATTTTTGCCTTTTTATATCATTTCTAATTATTCACTGTATTACTAAATTTTCTCAATAGGTACACTATGCACCTCAATTTAAATAAGATTAAAACCTTTTTGCTGCTCGGGAAGAATTTAAATTAACCGCAATTGAGGAAAAGCGCAAATAAAGTGAAATATTGGAGCTGAGAATAAAAGAACTGAACTGAGAAGGTAGGGCACAAAAACGATCGACGTACATAGAAAAAAAATTGAGATCTTAATACGATTTGAAAGCTTGATAGAATCTCATCTGAAAGAAATGTCCAGAATGTGCTATATATAATTCGGTACATATTCAGCACATAATTGGTCCAGAATTCGGTATTTGGAGGTACGTTATTTCACACATACAAAATATCAACATATCCCATATCTTTGATTAGTTTTGATTTTAACGAGATTCTGAAAACTAGAATTATCTGCTCTGAAACAATTGTCCAGAGTCAAAGAGTAACCGATTGGTAGGTTGCATTAATGTACATTATTTATAATAAGAAAATATCCTTATATCACAGCTCAAAAATTTAAAATATCAATCTTTTCCACTTGCGATGATTTTTTAACAATGGCTATTGAAAAACCTTTTAGACATACATTTTCAAATTCGTTACTTCAAAACATATCCGGAATATGATGGAACTTTCGTTGAATTTTAAGTAGACTTATGTGCATATTAAAATATAAATTATCACAACTTGAAAAATATAAATTTGTTTTTGTCCCCTTTAAATTACACTGTTTTAAAAACTTTTGTGAGTTAAGGGTTCAGGAGCAAAACTAGCTCTTCTACACAGCTTAATGGATTTGTTATATCAGATTGTTTTGAATACGTCTGAATTTTACTATAAGCATTTTAGAATTTTGTATGTATTTAAAATATTCTTGTTTTTTTAAAATAAATTTTTATAAGCATTAAAAAATGTACCTACCTAGTATCTTAAACCAAATAATTTTTTTCAGAATTTTTTTGCAAAATAAAACTTTCACTAATTTGTCGCAATTTTATATGAAAGAATAAAAGATATAAATTATATTTTACATTTAAACTAACTGTTCAGGTTTCACTCTGTTTTAGCTTTTCTATTCCTATTGTTTTTTGGTAGAATTCTGTCAAGGCGGTTTCTGTAATATGACAAAGTACACGAGAGTTATATTTCTAAGAGGAGGGATGTCTTTGTGGAGGACTTTCTAAGGTAAACTGGTTTGCATTTATGTTACTTATGGGGAAAACTACGAAAACGAACCATGCAGCCAACCCGTTCGCCTGGGATCTAACCTCCAATATTGAGCAGTGTTAAACGCTCGGCCACTGGCGGAGTCGCTTTCTGCCCAGCTTCTGTAAATTAATTTACTGTAAAAGAAGATAGTGATCAGAGTTAAGGTGGCTGTCAGAATAGCTTACAGCTATGACTTTATTTTACCTGGTTATAATACTTTACAACTGGAAGTTACAGTTAAGGTAGAAATTAGAGTTAGTTCTTATTTTCAGATGATAAGCGCTTCATTCTTTCATACAAATGGTGGCGTGTGATTGGCCAACTCAGGGATCAAACTTACCTTCATTAAATTTTTGCTTTGATCGTTGAAACTTACCTTCATTAAATTTTTTGCTAAGTTTATATCTGCAGAGGTGGAGAATTCGTTACATTCTTAAATTGGGAAGAGAAATTAGGGTTTTCGAGAATGCTAATGGTACTTGTTAAATTGCAAGTAGCAGAAATTCCTCAAGTTTTTGTAATTACTTACAAGAAGCTCACAGATACTGTCATTCATACTAAGAGAAGCTGCTTAGCTATTCGTTACTAGATAACATTTTAGTTATTAGTCATTTATTTGCTTATTTATTTTTCAACATCAATTGTTAGCGAAGTCCGGCAAAAGTTTGCTTGATAGTGAAGAGAAGCTGGTTAGAATGGCATAAAACAATAACGTAGAAGAGTTCTAGTCTCAGTAAGAACTTTATTATTTTGAAAATATATAAACATATTATGCATTGGCGTTTATCACAAACATGCAAATATAAGAATTTCTATTATATTTCTGTGTCTTAAAATGTATTTGTATTAAAAGAAGTGATCAGCTTAAGAAGAAATGAGTAACTATTAAAAAATTACTCTAACACGCAAATAGAAACACCATAAAAAGCCATTTTACGTTCTTACGGTTATACCTGCTCTTCCTACTATGATATAAATGCCAGCTACAAATTTGCATTATCACAGAAAAATATCTTGCAGGTTATTTTGGAAATATATCACACTTTTGGGAGAAAATGCTTTTTATTTAAGGAGAAATATTATCCTCCAATATAGGAGAAATATGTATAAATAACATTTAAATAACAAGTTTTCCTTAATATGGAACAGCCTATCCCAAATGCAATAAATCCAAAAAGTATTTTTAAGACATAAATATCAGAATTACATTGCCTCCTTACCGAGAACATTGCATTTAATTAATCAAATTGTACGAAGTCTAAATTTCTAAATAAATGGTAATGAATACAAATGCTTGCAAGCCATCCTCAGACCAGAATTTTCTTACTTTAGAACACTGCCAACGTTCAGTTCCTTAAAGTCCTTAATAAAATTAATTACGCTCTCGAGGATAAGAAGAGTGCACCACTCTTAATCATTCGTAAGAGCATCTGGCCACATGGACTTATAGTCTCATATGACTCGTTCTTTTCTCGAGAATAAATTATATCCCACTATCCTTCTTATAAGGATACATATCATGTCTCTGAGACTTACAGTATTGGATAATGCATTGTTAATGATATAAGGGAAATATAATTTTGCTTTTTAAACCCCCTGGAGCCCAGTCATAATGTATGATTTTTAATAATAATAATATTTTACAGATATTCAGGTGAGATTTCCATTTGAATAAAATATGTCACTTTTCCATTTAGGTTTATTGCACAGTTAGTAGATTTAGACATTAAAGTTTCTAGTTTATCCATTGCCCTTTCATTTCAATTGACATTTTCATATTATGTAGGTGAAGATTTGCTATTACTCAAACCGAATTTTTAAATAAGGGCTCGCCCATGAGAAATCATCGAAGGGATATTTTTCGTTAGTTACGTTGAATAACAGTGGTGACAGTAGTTATTTATTTATTTGCGGACGCTTGGCTTTCGGCACGTAAACCAACAGCCACCTTGCCTTCCAACACTTCTGGATTACAAAATTGAAACCATTAAGTTGGAAGCACGTGTTTAAATATTCTCAAAGAAAATACACTGGGAAATTCCTCAGTATAATGTGAAACAGGTGAACATTAAAACAATCATGTTTCATTAAAAGACTGATGCAGCAGGGATAGTGGTCTCTCATTTCCAGAAGAACTTGCCAAACCTTTTCTCCAACATTTGCGCACAAATTTGAGTCGGAAATCTTACTACACTGGTGTGCAAAACTTAAGCAACAGTGTAAAAATTTAGCAGATAGCCATGAAATTGCAGAAAAGGAGGTCTGGAGATCAGTACATGAACACGTAAGTCAGTAGAAACGTCATGCGTATGCAAATATCAGGAACGAAACGTCAGAGGCGACGTGAGCGTACACAAAATGCAAGATATCGAAGCGCGCAGCTTAACAGTAGAATAAAAGGAAGGACGGAGAAGCAATTCAACATATTCGCTGCAAGTGCCAGTGAGTCAGTTCGTGAAATATGGCTAGAAGAAATCACCTGGACGACTTCACACGTGGAAGAATGATCGGAAAGCTGGAGGAGGGGCGTACTGTCACCAGAGTAGCTGCAGAGTTCGGAATCAACAAAAGTGACGTTTCGCGCGCTTGGAAAGCGTTCCAAACCACAGGTACAGCTGTTAGAAAGGTTGGTGGTGGCTGCCCGAGGACGACATCTGCAGGGGATGACCGATATAGCGTCCTGCAGCCGAAAAGAGCCCGAGAGCAGTCAGCAAGCGACATTGCTCAGCAACTCTGTACAACAACGGGGCGACAGGTGTCGCGGTTTACTCTGGCCAGACGCCTTCACAAAGGGGGCCTATTCGCCTGCCGTCTTGAACTCTGCCTTCGGTTGAAAGTTGGCTACCGACGCCACCGTTTACAGTGGTGCAGAGAGCACAAAAACTGGACAACTGATCAATGGAGTCATGTCCTCTTTACGGATGAGAGTCGGTTCAGTACCAGAAGCGATTCTGAACGCGTTTTGATTTGGAGAGAGGTCGGGACCCGGTATTATCCCAGTAACATCAAGGAAAGACACCGTAACGGTGGTCCTGGAATTCTTGTCTGGGGAGGCATTATGCTGAACGGGCGAACTGAGCTCCACGTTTTCGACAGAAGGTCTGTAACCAACGATCGCTATTGTGAGGAGGTACTCCTTCCCCATGTGCGTCTGTTCCGAGGTGCCATTGGCCCAGACTTAATTTTTATGAATGGCAATGCACGGCCACATCGGACTCTTCCTGTTGAGGAGCTACTGGAAAGTGAAGATATCACTCGAATGGATTGGCCAGCGTACTCCCAGATTTAAATCCCATCAAACATGTGTGGGATGCTTTGGGAAGACGCATTGCAGCACGCTTACATGCTCCGGAGAACACCCAACAACTCACACAGATGCTGATTGAGGAATGGCCATTCCTACCGCAAGAAATGTTGCACCAGCTGGTTCTGAGTATGCGGAGACGGTGCGAAGCAACCATTGCAGTGAGGGGAGGGCATATCCCATATTAAGAAACATCTGCTTGTTGTTCTTCTTCTTGGATAGACAATCATGAGTCACGATACTATGCGTTCAATAAAGCTTGTTTTTATTTGATTCCATATCGTATACATTGTATTCCTTTTTCAGCTCCGATGCTTTCGTCATCCTTTACGTACATAATAATCTCCTTCATTTCTGCATTTCATGTGTCTCAGTTGATTTCACGTGGAGTTATGGCAAAAAACCCTGCTGTTGCTTAAGTTTTGCACACCAGCGTAAATTCCACGTCATTTGATTAGGCTTCTCTCTGGATAAAACTAAATATACCACAGCGTTGCCGCTTCTCTATGAATAGGTTATTTGATTGTAGAAAGTACATAAGCTTGTTAAAAATGCACCGTACAGGTCAAACAAAAGTTTACAAGATTTATTACCCTACCTGTAGAAAAAAAATAGATTTATACGGTTGCTCGTAGGCAAATCCTTGTAGAAGCCAGTATTTAAATAGCCACAAAGCTATACGACTATCCGTAAGCCAAATCCCCATAAAAAACAGTACACAAAAACCCATAGAACCGTACGAGTACCCGTCAGCTAAATTCGCATAAAAGACAAATCAATAAAAGTGTACAATAAACCAAATCTACATAAAAGCTATTTGGTAAGAAAGCACAGAACTATAACGTTCCAGTAAGCTAAATCTTAGTACAAATCAGCAGGGTCATAGAAATGCATAAATAAGTTTGTAAGGTTTTAGTTTAAACTAACAAAGTTTTATGTTAATTTCTGTTTCCTGTAAGTTCTTATTTCAACTTCCCGTTAGAATGAGAGCGCGATTCAGCTTTATGCTAATTTGAAGTGAAGCCAAGTTTTGTATTTAAAGGTTAGCAAGGAACTTCTCAGTGTGAGAGAGCTTTTAGTCTCAGATCACTTCGGCTCTGTTTGACGTTCGCCTGACTAGCTAGTATTTAAGTTCTAAGCCTTAGCGCTGTTACTTTAATACTTATTGAAGTAATCTAAATGCGTAGTATTAGCCAAATCTTGCTACGCACCATTGATAATTTAGAATAGAGGCCAACCTCGCGTTTAAAGCTCTGAGAGCAACGACTACTTAATTTTCTATTCAACGTTATTTTAAATTATTTGATTGTTGAGTTTAGACCCAAGTGCGGTCATTATTTTCTGTTATCCCTTCCAAGTTGGGAAGTGGCTGTAAATAGAAGTTTAATAAAAGGGGATTTTAAATCCTTCTTACGTGCAGTTATTCTACCACATACCATAACATAGCTGCATTCAGCTCCCTGCTCGAGATCAGGACTTTGACACAGTTACGACAATGTTCGTCAAAAGTATGCACAGAATACTCAGTCCTGATAAGTTACGCCAAACTATGCTGGAAACAAAAACATGAAGAATACTTTTTTATAAAATTCACTTCGACTAAACAATAATAAAATTCCAAATATCCAGAGCCTTCGGCCTCTCTGCGTGTCAGCATGTCAACAAATCTTCATAAAATATCTGTATAAATTCATCAAATGTAATATATATACAGCACCGTATCTTATTGCATATATTCGTAGAACGAGATACATTTCAGTGCTTCCCAAACATTTTAATATTGCGACCCATCTGTAGTACATTTGTGACTTATGTGCATATATTTGCTGCGTGCGAAAAAGAGAAGTGAGAGAAAGGGCAAAACATATGTAATAAAGAAATAATAATAAATACAGACGCAATCACTTTCTCTGAATGCGACCAGTATTCCTAAGAACATAACTAAACTTCGATATAATAATGATAATATATATTGAATAAATGTATATAATATCATAATGAAACCATAAGGTATTTTTCCTGCCCTTTTAGTATGCTCTCGTGATGTAATGGCCAGCACACTCGGTGCGTATTCGAGGGGTCCAAGGTTCGAGTTCTGGCGCGGGTATTGCTCATTTTTCAGATGTCCTGCTTCGAAATAACCTAATGTCTCTACAAAACAACCTTTTAAAAATTTATGTGACCAACTAATCAGTCTCGCAACTCACACTTTGAGAATTATTGACATATCTCAAAGCATATGCATGTGCATAATTTAATTCTGTATCTTACTCTCGGGGCTATATAACCTTCAAAAACTCAACAGAGTAATTTTATATAAATGAAATACATTTAATCACTTTTGTGTACAAGCAATAATATCTAGTATATAATTCTTCATATTTACATAAATAGATTAATTTAGAATAGAAAACTGTAACAGCTATTTCCTGAAGTACGATTAATTTTATATTCACGTAAAAAAGTAATTTTTAAATATTAAATGAATAATATTTGGTAGTGAGAGTAAAAATTGTAATTAATTTCCAGTTAACGTAAGAAATTAGTGTTTAAATATCACTTGAACAGTGCCTAAAAGTAATCTTAAAATGTTATTAATATGCAACTAAAATAAGATAGTAATATTTATATATTACTTAAATAATTCTGGAAAGTATGTTGCTAAAAAAATTATGATTTGAAAAGCTTTAGTTTTGTCTTGTAAAACCTCTACAAAATTGATACATTTAAAAATTACTACACCTAGATGAACTGATTTTAAGGTGAAATTTTCCTAAAATCATATTTCCAGATAATATGGTGAACGTGGTCGCCTTAGAGAGCATGACATCAAAGATGTCGTATTTAATTACATTCCAGAAATACATGTCGCTATCTGAGGATAAACGCCTTAAGGAAATAATCAGCGTAAGAAATTTTGTTTCATGTAAATATTTATTTATGTTTTTAAATAAATTATTTCTGTTTTGTGTTATACGCATAAGATCAGAACATTCAGCATTAAAATTCGTAATACTATAATTAAAGAAATTTTTAAGAAAATCTCATTATCAAACAATAACATCATCTCTTTAACGCGATCATGCTTACAAAACATCAGATTCTCATGGAATTGCTCCTGGCCGCCTTAGACAGTGTTCATAGCGTGCATGTGCATATATGTACTTATATGTATTAGTCATTACATACAAATATTGATTACTGTTTTGGGTAAAAACTTAAGAGAGGTAAACAGGAAATGAGCATATACATTGAAACATCTCTAAGATTAACACCTACGGTTCCAGGTAATTTAGATCATCTTAAGGAAGTCGTGTTTAATGCTGATGCTTATTTATGTTTCTCGGGAATGTCAGTCAATTTCAAAAGTGGTCGTTTTAGAGAGGTGGTCGTTGAGAGAGTGTTTCTGTATGTTTTTAAATTTCATTTTTATTGGTTACAAAACTGAAAAAACCTTAATATTTACTTTATTGATATCAGTAAGAATACTACTAGAGGATAATATAAACCAGCATAGCGTCCTTTTGACATGGATATTGCTTGTATGTGTATCACTAAAACCGGTTAAAAAAGCAGTAGATACCAACAGAAACCACTATATTTCAGCAGAATTCTACGAATACCGGTATAAAGATTTACTGGTTTCTATGGGGAATTTTGAGGCTTCTATGGGTTATTCTATGGGGTACAACGGTTAAATCATTGCATATTTACTCGCATCCACCCGAACGTGTTTTACAAAAGTATTTCGTGCCTATCGAAACTTCAGGTAGTTTTGCGCAGTCAGCAAAATACATCGGAATTACACTGAAGTGACAAAAGTCATGGGATACCTCCTTATGTTTTGTCGGTCCTCCTTTTGCCTGGCGAAGTTCAGCAACTCGATGTGACATGGACTCAATAAGTCGTAGGAAGTCCCCTGCAGGAATATTGAGCCGTGCTGCCTCTATAGACGTCCATAATTGTGAAAGTGTTGACGGGGCAGGGTTTTGGGCACAAACTGACCTCTCGATGATGCCCCATAAATGTTCGACGGGATTCATGTCGGGCGATCTAGGTGGCCAGATCATTCGCTGGAATTATCCAGAATGTTCTTCTAACCAATCGCGAACAATTGTGGCCCGGTGACATGGCGCATTGTCATCCATAAAAATCCCATCGTTGTTTGAGTACCTGAAGTCCATGAATGGCTGTAAGTGATCTCCAAGTAGCTGAACGTATCCATTTCCAGTCAATGATCGGTTCAGTTGCACCAGAGGACAGAGTCCATGCCATTTAAAAACAGCCCAGACCATTATGGAACCACCACCAGCTTGAACAGTGCCTTGTTGACAACTTGGGTCCATGGCTTCGTGGGGTCTGCGCCACACTCGAACCCTACCATCAGTTCTTATCAACTGAAATCGTGACTCATCTGACCAAGCCACGGTTTTCCATTCGTTTAGGGACCAACCGATATGCTCACGAGTCCACGAGATTCGCTGCAGGCGATGTCGTGCTGTCAGTAAAGGCACTCGAGTCGGTCTTCTCCTGGCATAGCCCAAGGAAGACAAATTTCGCCGCACTGTCCTATCGGACACGTCCCTCGTACGTCCCACATTGATTTCTGCGGTTATTTGACGCTGTGTTGCTTGTCTGTGAACATTGACAACTCTACGCAGACGTCGCTGGTCTCGGTCGTTAAGTGCAGGTGGTCGGCCACTGCGCTGTCCATGGTGGAATGTTATGCCTGAAATTAGATACTCTCCGCACACTCTTGACACTGTGGATCTCGGAATGTTGAATTCCCTAACGATATCCGAAATGGAATGACCCATGCGTCTAGCTCCAACTACCATTCCGCGTTCAAAGTCCGTAATTCTCGTCGTGCGGCCATAATCACGTCAAAGCCTCTTCTCATGAATAACCTGAACACAAATGAAAGCCCTGCTAAAGCACTTCGGATTTATACATTTTCTACGCGATACAACTGCCATCCGTATATTTGCATATTGCTATCCCATGACTTTTGTCACTTCAGTGTATATTAGATGCATTTTAACATTTTCTGTACTGATCGATCTGGGCGCAAATATATGCATTTGTAATTTTCTGTGTGATTAAAACTTGAAGTTCTATTCTTTACACTTTTCTAATTCGATTCTTGTTATTTCTAACAGTTTTTCCTCTAGATCGCGTTTCCAAATGTATAAACGATTAAATTCTCTTTCCTTATAATTGGAAATTTTAACTCATCCGCTAATGATTTCACGATAAAGAAACTATTGAAGGCATTATTAAATAATACCTTGAAGAACTTTTGATTTATAAGGCGTTACAATTCTCACGGGGTATATTTGTAATAAACTGAATTTGAGTCTTTTAATTGCTCGCAATGTGATACCATTTTTTACTTGCTTGCAAATGTGATACAATCCCAAACTATAGTTTGGGATGTACTGTCAGTTTCTTTTATATTAACGCTTTTATTCGGTGAATTTTAGGTTCGTAAATTTATTTTTTTGAATAAGATGCTGTCATGATAATTATTAGAATTACACTTTCTGGATCAATTTAATTATAATCTACAACTATCACTTAAATGTGATTTTTTATGGCATTTAAAGAAACTACCTTTAATTGTTAGCATGTTTCGTTTTTTTGCCGGTGAAAGAACTTCGCATTGGAATGAACAGTGATTCACGTTACAGAATACATAGTTAAATTTTACACTGGTTGACAATGTAACTGTCAATTGGCTAATACACTTAAATCGTGTTTTATTATTTCATCCTTAAAATAATTGCTAGCAAAGGTCCTATTTTTAGATTTCTTCGATTTGTGTAATAAGCTGGAAGCTTCGCGACATTCCGTTTCAGTTTTTAAAAATTCAACTAATTCTAGAACATCAGACTCTGCTTTTGATTTCCTTTTCCTATTGTATTCTAAAGCTATCTCTATCTCTTTCGGAATCACTTTCTTTAAAATAGGATACAATAAATGACCGTAAGTTCCCGTAACTACATTTAAAGTGTCCAGGGATCGAATATTAATTTCTGCTTTATCGTATAGTTTCCGAAGAGCTACGCTAACACACACGCGCTTCATTGGATCTAGGCTAAGTAGCTTGGTCATATGACTATTAATTACGATGTCGCTTCTTCCAAAACTTTCTTTTATCAACGTAATGGTTTTATTGTAATTTTCGCTCACCGTACTGTTTACCTTAATACTGTTAAGGTATGAAAATTTTCAACGTCAGATAAACTTTCGTTTTCGTGAAAGGAATTTTTAAAGCGACTCCAAAGATCAAGCCACATGCTTATTTGTTTATTATAAGTTTCAGCAACTTGATGGTATTTCTTGCACGGATAGATATTGATTCATTACCCTCAATAGGATTCGAGCTCATTATAGAATCTGAATTTCCCGTAAGCTCTTTAATCGTTTAGAAGCCTTGAACTTCCACTTTATTATCTTATCTTGATAATTTCTAATTCAAGTTCTTCTTCCCTTAATAGCTATTCGATACCACAATCACTGATTGAGTAAATCTCGTTTAACTCTTAATTGTTCAAGAACTACATTTACAATTTTTTTAAGCAATTTAGTTGTTAGAGAACGTATTGTCATTGTATTCTTTTTAGGCGATACTAATTCGAGCTCCATAATTCAAAAAACCTCACTGGCCCTCAAAATGAAAAATTACCTCTTCTTACCTCACTCCTTGCGTTCGTGGCGCCAAATCATGTTAGACTCTTTTCAAACCTTCTCGAGTGGCTTCTGTCTTAATAGCAGCAATCTGTAATATCTATGAATAAGTGAGTCATGTATAAAGCTTGATTCACGCACACAAAAACTTCCTTACCAGTAATTAAAACATAATCAAATATTCACTGTACATAACGCCATCTATCTTAAAAAATTCCCTACAAAAAAAAAACAGATGAGACTGAACCTGATTTGAACTTCCATTTTAGACGATCTTAACCTCTCCGTCATCTGCACTCACTTCTCTCTATTCGCGAGCATTTGAATTCGTGTGAGACAAGTAATGAGTAATATTTCGTGTAGTGCCTTAGGTTTATATTGTTTCGTTTTTTGTGTGTATGTAAATAATTTTGGTGAAATGTTTTTGTAAAGTTGTAGTATCTTTACTATGTGTAACATGAAATGCCTAAAAAGCGAAGTTCTGCAGGAAAACAAGGTTACACGGGAAAGTATATTTAACATTGAGGTAAATGGTTATCTCGCTAAATTGGAGAGATATCGCCAAATTGGCGTTTGGGGAATTAATTTTTGTCCCTAAATTTGTTTGTTCTGGTCTCTGCATAACTGTAATTGATCCATATGTGGAACTGTAACTGTATCCGGTCCTTGTATGTAACTTTAATAGTCTCAGCGAATTTCAGTATATGCCTTCCATTAATTTTGAGAAATGGAAAATACGAGAGATTTCTCGGCAGCCGGAGAAAAACCATATAAGCCAGGAGAAAGGACCAGTTGTTAGTTTACAGTTCAGCCTTTAATGCGAAGTTTTGGGAGATCTCCGTGGGAGCTTCGCGGTTTGGATGCGCTTTGCGTTGTGCTTAACGTTATTAGTAGCCTGAAGTGGTAACTACTGACGGTGCTTTGTATATTGACAAGAGCAGTACGAGTACTTCTGTGGAAAGTTCCAGAACTGTAAAGTGTTTCTTTTGATAAAGTAAATTTTATCGGTTCTGTGTGTATTCAATCCATCACGAACCGTATGAACGTAGTATCGTGAATGTAATACAATATGTAGGAAAGTGTAGATAACTAGTGTAAGCAGATTAAGATACTTAATATTTCGTCACCTTTTCGAGATTTATGTATGACACTTCACAGCATGCACGTGCAACAAGACTTTGTATTTAAAATAAAATATCAATGCTTTCTGAATACAATATCTTGAACTGCTTTTAACAGGTGCTGTTTGGTCTGTCAGTTTACTACAAGTTTGACGGACCGCAAATATACTATGCTGGAATAGCAACTCAAATTCCTCTTGTTTCCAGTTCCCATAGAAAAGCCATCTCCAGTAGGAAAACCATCTCGTTGGTGCATGTCTTCGTCCAGAATAATCTCAGTTTTGGGTGGGAACGTTCTACAGAACAGAATCTGAACAATTAGAATTCCCATTTTTTTCTTCACGAGACAGATGACTTATCGTTTTCAAGAAGACATTTGTGCTGACGGATTACACTCTTCTACACCGCACAGGCATTGTTGTCACAAATGTTCTTGTTTCACTCAAGATTCAAATCTCTATCCTTTAGCATGGGAACATTCTCCACGGATCACAACAGAGATCGGACAAAATAAAATGAGAAGTAAAACGGAATAGTGCGAAGAAGACGTGAAAATATACTGAATGATTGATTTGTCTAGATTAGCATTTAACCAACGCGTTGCAATTCCACCTGCTGATAATATTAGATCTAGTATTTTAGGTTTATTGGTTTGACAAGAATATTTCCTGCTAGAGGGTATGTGACTTAAAATTTATTTCTTCAGTTAACTATGAATTTTGTGTAGGAACAAGCGTAAACACGTACTTCAGAATTTGAGTAATTTCTGAGTTATTTACTTACTAGTTAACCTTTTTTTTCTTTTGTTTGTCAGTCTGCAAGTAAGAGTTGTTGACTTAATATTATTTTAGTTTAAAATGCAGCTTTCGCAGTTTCTTGATTACACTTTACAAATGGTCTATGTGAGATCGTTTTGTGACTCGACAAAAAGAAGCAAATATTCTTTGGACATTAAAATGACTAAGTGTTCCTCGCGAACGAACAGTAAGAAGCTCGTCTATTCATTCATCACCTAGCATCCAAATTTGTCGGACTTGATTCCTCGCGATTTTTTTTCTTTCGTGGTGGTTATAAGATTGTTGTTTTCGTGCTCTCTTTGCCACCTGACATTGATGAACATAAAATTCGCATTGTACATGCTGTCGCTTCATTCACATCTGATATGCTTCACCGTATGTGGATTGAAATGGATTTCAGACTGGTTACATATAGCCTGATAAAAGGATGTCGCACAGAGCATATGGTATGTGTTGAACATAATGTGTTAGAGCATCCGGAATGTGTAAAGAGATTCGATTGTTGTAATTTAATCTGATGTATTACTAGTAAATATTTATCAATGAAATCGTTTGTAACAGTATGGTACTTCTTGGCTTACCTTGAACATATATTTATGTTATTTACATTGAGCCGAAGGTTGATATTTATATTATTCTTCGTATTATAAGCCTATTTTGTAGAAATCTTTCACTATATAAAGCATAAATATGTGAAGTAGTCTTATGTGAAGACTTTAAATTGTTTTATTTCTGTAAAACTTCTTTATAACTGTAGTATATGAAGCCGTCTTACATTCAGGTACTTTTTGAAACGCTACTATGGAGAGAGTTTTGGAAAACGTTTTCATACAAAATTTTATCGGAAGTATCAAACCAAATATACAGCGTTAATATTTATGACTTGCTTAGAAGAATGCACAGCAATTCTTTGGCAGTTTGAGTACACTTCAAAAAGGAAATACAATATCGAGTGCATCAAGGTTAGGATTTATATTCGTAAAAAAATTAGAAATATACAATCAGTTTTTTTTCTTCATGCCGCTGTTTCTCGTTCTGGAGCTAGGAATTATCTAAAATATTTGCCTGCAGTGCGAAGGTAAAAATTCGAAGTTCGACGTCACTTTTGTACAAACGGAAAAATAAATTTCTTTCTGTCCTCTTTTGTTTTGTATTGGACAAAAGAATTCGAGGGACCCATGAGATTAAAGGCAAATTTGTAACATAAATATTGTTTCTTTTTTCATTTCCCGCTGCATTTCTGTTTAAAAGAAAGGACACCCTTACCGCCCGAAGAGTATAAAAAGAAAAATCAAACACTTCACTTACAGCTGCTGCTTTTAAAATAAAAGAGGGGTTGTGCCTTCAAGGTTTTCTTCAATTTTTTTCACATTTTTTTCTTTTTTTCCATTCGAGCTCTAATCCACTGGATTTGTATCTTCGTCCAAAAGCTTAGTTTGTTTCTAAGCTTAATTGGGCAATTTCAGATGAAAGCCTGGAACTGGATTTTTCATTAGCAGTTAAGTTTAAAATCAGCTAACTTTCTCAAAAATTCAAGGTTCTAAAATGCTCAGATTTTATGTTCAGCTTACACGTATGATAGTAAGCTCGTTTGCAGTTAAAAATAAATAAATAAAATAACGGAAGTGCATAAATAGTGTAAACAAAATCTCCATTCGACAAGTCTGCGTGGGCATAAATCAAATAAATGCATAGCGCTTTCACTCAAACTCCTTTAAGAAATGATATGAAACACCTCTTAAGAAAATACAACATACATCCCACTAACTCTGAAAATGCTTCTTTAATGCATTAATAATCCGTGCCAATTCAAAGATAACTAAGCCAAAACCTTAAGTAAACAGTAAAATAAAAACCTGACATTGGTAAAAGGTAGGATACTACAACTAGATTTACATAATGAAAATTATTACTATGACTGATATGTATCGGAAGAAGATAATTATAATCTTCTATTGAACGTAAAAGATTTTATTGAAATAAAAGTAGGTTTATTTTGATGCAAATTTTGATTATATTTCTTTCTTTTTGTATCAATATGCTTCGAACTCTCATTAAAAATAGTCATGAAACAAAATCACACACCCCAATGGGCTGTTAATTGTCAGAATCTAATTCATCGTTAGAATCGACAAAGGAGAAATAACTACATAAGGAATATCTTCACTAAGGAAAGTATAGCTAGGTGTTTCTTTGAAACTGTGTATTTTATTCTTCTCTTTTTCCTCGCTGCTTCTCTCCATTTCACCGGAGAATACACAAAATGTGCTAAAAAATAAAATGAAATATTCATTTAGCAACATTCCGTCGGCGAGAAGTGTTGTTCGCACGATGACAGAACGGCTTTCTTTTCTTTTTTCTACTCGTTTATTTCAACGACATTTGAGCAAAAAGAACAGCATAAAAGAAATTTGCTTCAACCGTGCTATGTTAAGTTCTCATAACATTTCTCCGTTTGAATATAAGTAAAGAATAACAAAATGCTTCTTGTCTAGGTCAATGACTCTTCAGGATAATTGCTATGGTCTCTGGATAAGAGTTACGCTAGAATCCTTCAGACAGATTGTTCTTCTCGTCTCCTATTGTTGATGTCCTTTACCATATAATCTTTTATTCCTGAAGGTAAAACTCGACAAAAAGGAAGAGGAAAATTCGTAGATTCTGAGCTTGTAGTTTCGTTTAATATATTTTCTTTCCTCTTTGCTTTAAAATGCATATAATAAAAACGATTGACGTAATCTAACTATTAAATTATCTTTTACTTTAACCACCAGCAAAAAAAAAAATGCAACAGCTGTAAATATTTTATTTCTTCTCATTTAAAACCCCATCTGACAGCTAGCATATGATTCAATAAAACAAAGTTGACATAGTCTTAATGCATCTTGCCTTCGTCTTTCAAGAAGTGAAGCGCAAGAAGAAGGCCAGATTCGATTCTGCACAAATATACAAATTATTCGCAAATAAATAAATGGTTTAAATTTTAATCTATGTCAGCATTACATATGTGTAAAAATTTATAAATTGCTAAAGCCAGATATTTATAATTTAGGTAATAATATGTATAATATATAATTTAGAATTAGTTGAAGCATAATCGAAAGAGCCTATAGTCATGATCGAATTTAATACTGCTCTTATAAGTTATTTCTCCCGCCTTCTTGGCATGCCTTCGTGGTGTAGTGGTCAGCATGCTCGGCGCTTATTCGAGAGATCCGTAGATGGAGTCCCGGCGAGGCCACTGCTCATTTTTCATCTCTCCTGCTTTAGAAAAATACCTAATGTCTCTACACTCTTTTTATTTCTCGTTGAGAGATATTATAAGGAATACAAATAAACTGGCGCGGTAAACGCACCTGTTCTAGAATATTTTATGTTTTTGAAGAGAGCTGGCTACAGAACGTTCACATTTGCATTCGAATTCGAAAGGCAATATTGCGTTAGACGACTTGACATGGTTAGTTATTAACATTGATCTTGATCTGGAATGAAAACAATTTGATGACCATATTGTATTTTACATTTTAATGAATAATATTAACAAGATGTATCACAGTAATACGTCAACAGCGCAATAATTGTTACATTACGTAGAATATTCTTTTTCGGCACAACCACGCCACTCTTAGATGAAAAGTTGCAACAGAAGCGAAGAGGAAAAGCAAATTCGACGCATTCTAAAATGGAAGCTAGTTGAAAAGAAAGAGTTTGCAATTTTAACTTTTAGCTCCGAATTAGCGGCGTCGCCATCGTATGTGAAAGATTGAGAGAGGAAATATCCAAATTAAATTAGAAAGATACTTTGCAAATTAAAGTTAGAATTATGATTTACGTATTTTTTATCTACAATAGACAGCAGCACAGAGGAAAGTAAGCAAAGAATGCATAGATAAATATATGAATATCAGATAAAGAATAATGAAGTAAAGGTTTTACTTCCTTCCTATAGCTTAGTCAATTATTAACTATATTACTATTAGTTATTATTGCTTAAAAAGGCACTTTTCGTTATGCAAATACATGAGTCATGAGCGTTATATAAGAAGCATATGCCAGGGATTAATTTTGAAAATTTGCAATTCAGAGAGACTAAATATAAGGATGTTGTTATTTTTAGGACAGAAAGGTGAAATAACCATACTGAAAATTACATTTAAGGGACTGTTACAAATTAAAGTAAGAATTTTATCTTACACAGACACTCATGCACACATACACACAAATATATGGACATGTATAACGTACACTGCGAAAAAAAAAAGTTCTATATCTCCCTTTCTACTGGGCCGATTGATGAAATTCAACTTGCGTTTTTCATGTCTTGACTTAGGATATGTATTAGATTTATATATAGATTGTGGTAATATGGGTATTTTGATACAAAATCGGACTTTTTCTGGAATGACATGCTATTTTTTTTCTATGTTTCGATTATACGATTCAAATTAGACCTACTGCCAATATTTGTAAAAATCGCACTAATAGTTTTTAAAACATTAGCTCTAAAAATTTTAGCTCTTCTATGTTAATTGAACTTGATACATATTTATTAATATCTCTTCTTTTATTAAATTTACTTGATTCCTTCTTCCAGAATTCAAAATTGAAGCTTAATCCAAATATAATTCGCACATTTTTTATGATTTACTTTTATAATTTGTATTTTAAAATATTTTTTATGTATTTTTCCGAAAAACATTTTGTATTATAACTTATAAATTTTTTAACATCATCTTAAAGTAGATGTATTTCTAGTCACATGTGCAAAAAATCGGAGTTTTTTATTTAAAATGTTCTAAGATATATATGAATTTACATATTGGCAAGTTTTGAAATTTGGTATATTCGTTACAAGCGATGATAACGCCAAATGTGGTTTTTACACATTTTTAACACACTTTATATTAAAATTATTTGAAAGTAATAAACATGACCTTTCTTCCGTTCGTGTATAGTGAAAAAAATGAAAGGAAAATAGGTTTCCATAAATTAAGAAGTTCGTGAAGTGAATTATTCTTGGCGCAAACTGAAAAAAAATGCAAGATAAATTTTTATATTTCTCCATAAATTTCGCTCCAGATTTTACAAAATTTGATATTTAGGCATAATTGGAAATATGGAAAACAAAGTCTGTATGCCATTTCAGAAAATTCCGATTTTGTGGCAAAATACCTCTATTAGAACAATGTTATATATAAATCTAATACATATTCTAAGCCGCGCTTTCGAGAAATGAAAAACGCCCTTTGAATTTCGTCAATCGGCCCAGTAGAACGGTAGATATAGAACTGTCCCTTTTTTTTTCGCAGTGTGCAAAATATGCGTATGTAACTCTAATATGAAATAGCTTTATAAGTCTACTTAATTATTTGTTTACGTCTCCTTTTTATTCCTCAAATAAAAAATTGCCTATAATAAATCTTTCTGAAGGACACCATTCAAGATTAATTGCTATCATGGCATTTTTCGTTAAAGCAGGTGACGCGCGTACTTACATAATGGAGAAAGTTAATGTTAAATCATTTACCCAATAATA
The DNA here is from genome assembly GCA_000611955.2 of Stegodyphus mimosarum. Classification (NCBI taxonomy): domain Eukaryota; kingdom Metazoa; phylum Arthropoda; class Arachnida; order Araneae; family Eresidae; genus Stegodyphus; species Stegodyphus mimosarum. Next base: position 157,758 of record KK116105.1, read on the forward strand.
CTCAGACCGAAATATTAACAAATATTTATAACAAAGGCTACTATATCCATCTACTAAGAACTGAAGCGATTTCACCATTCTTAATCGGATATTAGTAACACGCTTCATTTGTCTAGAAAACATGAAACTTGCAACATACTTCTATCAAAAATTATAATGTAATAGATATATGAAAAACCTATGCTGGAAATTGTTAAAGTACGAGTGCGTTAGTCTCGGTGACTGGACAGATTCCTTATGTTTATTATTTTACGAATTATGCTAAATTAAGATGATCGGTGAAAATATGAAGACTGCATCTTCACTGATAAATATCTGCATCTTACTATACCAGCTTTAATATTATCGTCTTGTTCGTCACACCCTGGATTTTTATCATATACCCATATGTTACATTACGGAGAATACATTAATATTTGTATAATATAAGGCATTAGAACACAGTCAAGAACAAATTAGATCAATTTTTAGTGCCTATCAGCGATTCAAATTCAAAAATAACTTTCACCGTGTAGAGACATTAGGTTTTTACGAAGCAGGAGTCATGAAAAATATGCACGGCCTTCGCCGGGAATCGAACCACGGACCTCTGAAATACCGGCTCAGTGTGCTGACCACTACACCACGAAGGCACGCTAAGAATGTGGGAGATATACCTTATATACTCCCCTTTTTAAAGGGCGACTAGGGTTTTAGGGGACCTAGTCACCAAATCCTGGGTGTGGAGAGTCATCATCCACAACCCTTTTAGTTCGGGCGCCACTGTAGAGACATTAGGTTTTCACGAAGCAGGAGTCATGCGACATGCGACGGAGGACGTAGGCACCACCCCTTTACCATATGGTTAATTGGTGTAGCGCCACGTCCACCAGTGTCAATATAAATATCAAGGACTCGGACGCCTAGGTGCATTAGATTTCACTTATTGCGCCTGACTGGCGTAAGATAAAATGTTCTACTGTACGAGGTTATATGCATGCAGGGGTAGGATATGGAAACAGTAAGATGATAATGCATAAAACAATTATATGTGGAGATATGCTGAAATATAACATACCAACACAGATATCATAGATACATTAAACATATGTTACATAAAAATCAATAACTAACATACTATTATACCTACATTAATCAAACATTACCTAAATATCAAGGACTGAGGCACTAGTTGCATTAAAATTTCACTCACTACTCCACACAGGGGCGCGTTAAGATATTCTATGGTACATAGTTATTTACATGCAGGGGTAAAACATGGAAAAAGTTACTTAACAATTATTAACACCCAATATCCTAAATACATTAAACTTTTGTTACGTAAACATTAATGACTTGGATACTATGTTTACATTGGACAGACATTGTATGGATAAGCAGGAGTCATGAAAAACATGCACGGCCTTCGCCGGGAATCGAACCACGGACCTCTGAAATACCGGCTCAGTGTGCTGACCACTACACCACGAAGGCACGTTAAGAATGTGGGAGATATACCTTATAACCGAACATACGGAGCAGCTGCAAACAAAAAATTGCTTAATTTGGTTCTAATATGATAAGAAAACAATTAATAGTAAGTTTATAGTTAGCCTCTTGTTAACATCAATGATGTATATTACTGAGAAATTCACACATTCGCATGTAATTAATTTAAACAGGATTGATATTTTATTAACTGCAGTTTTCGCTACTGAGAAATCGTATAAAAATTATATTTTAAACTTACCAAACTCTTTGTGTTAAAATGCTTTCTTAAAACTCTACATCCTATTTCGAAAAACTAATAATAATATTTAAGATAAGTATTTAAAACAAAACAAAGAGGAAGCCAATTTTTAACAGAATATACGTATAGTTAACTAATTAACTAGCACTGTAATATACACATCCAAAAGTACTGCATATATATTTGTGAAGTAATAAATTAAATGATCATGTTGATACCAACTGATTTTAAGAGTGAATAAGCTGATGAGAATAAAATTAATTAGGATTAGAGTAATTCAATTTAATATCGTATTAGAAAATCGATATAAATTATTAACGAAATATAAAAAATCGCAACGCAATACTGATGTAAAATAATGGGCAAAAAAATTAAAAATATTAACTGGCAGCCGTTCACTGTAAAAAAAGTAACACTTTGAGCGTAGAGAAAGAAATAAAATAAGCATGTAACAAAATATAACATAGCACAATCCGAGAAAACACCAATTCAGAGAAATGCAAGAAAGCAAAAAAAATTACATTTTTTTAAAAAGAAAAGACACTTTCTTCTTCAAGGAGACAGAAATGACTTCTGTTCCCCAGTGAAAGAAATGTTAAGTCATCCGTATGCCGTAGCTTCAGCCAAAATGGCTGCTGGTACTCTCAGAACAATTTAAATCGCCTAATAAAATTTAGTATTTACATTCTCCGTTATAAATGTAGATTTTTTTTCCTGATATCAGATAAGCATTTACAAAATAAGTAACAGACTTTTTTCACCTGAGTATAGCGAAGGAATTAAAATTCTTACCTTCTTATTTTATGACACTCCAAGAAAAGTAGAAGAAATATAGACAAGTCTATAAATTTAATTCCTTAAGATCAACGAATCGAAATCATTACTCGAATGGAAAATTAAGTTATTTTCAAAAGCGTTTTTTATACTCAAAAATTCTATTTAAAATATTAAAGATATTTGCGAGAGGCAAATTATACTTTGAAAGTAAAATAAACGAAAAAAACTGCAGCATTACATTTACATCTCAGATGTATTATGCTAAATTTTAGTTACCAAGTTTTTGAAGCATAAAATACAAATTTGATACAGGAAAAAGAGAAATTTAAAATATCTTTTTCCTTGTTTATTATGCCTTAAACTAATAGAAACTTTGAAAAATGCACTCTTGAGAGATTTTGCATTTTTCTAAATGCAGTAAAATTTTATACAAGACGTTCAATTTAAACAGAAAGTTAGAATTAAGATTAATGAGCAAAATGCCAGTATATCGTAAAAAGTACTTTTAAACAAAAATGTTCAAATAATGTCTTTACCTGATCTTTGTTTTTGTAACCTATGGGCATAGACATATACTTCTAATTATACGAATGTTTTAAATGACGCAAACACTCATGTTACGGCATTTTCAAAATTTTAAACAAATCAGTTTTATAAAAATTACAAAATCTAACGTTTGTACATTCTTCCGGCCCTTATATTTTTTAAGATATTGTACCCGTTCTAAAAATTAAAATACAAAATTTAACTCCTATACGACGAAACCTAAATGGAGATATATTTTTTTCAAAGTTTGCATTACATTATATTTAATTTAATTAAGACGTTATATTTAATTTGCCCTGAGGGGTCAATTAATGAATAAATTAGAATAACTTGAGGTTGCCATTCAATGACATTGTCCTGCGATTTACTGGTGCCTTTAATTTATAATTTTATTACATTTGGGATGCCGAAAGAATTTTTACACAAGCAACACGTTTTAAAATCATAAAGTTTCGTTACTTCAAAACAATAATATATTAATCTTACAAAAAAATTCATTAAAACACACATATCTTTCATTTTCAGCTAATGCAAATAAGATCACGAGCAGGCCGCCAAGCCGGTATAGTGGTTAATGTGTAAGGTTCTACTGCCTTTCTGTTATGTAGAATCTTGAGAAATAGTGATTGCACCGAAGAAGAGTTAAAGCTGCCCTTTATTAAACTCTTTAAATTATTTCCAATGCATCAACTTGACGCTAACATACTACGCCTCTGCTTGGGCGGTAACTGAAACAGCAGAATCAAAACACAAAATTGAAGATATTCACAAGTAGTAGAATTAAACTACAGGGCTCATACAATCCTGTATCATACAGCGCGTGGATGAGTCTAGTGGCAGCAAGATAATAGCTATTAAGCCACGTCTAACCAGCAATAACTGCTAAGCGGAAGATTGCCTACAACCACGCACAGAGATTTCCCAGACTCTCTCTCTCTACTGGAACGTCGATATTTAAACTTTTTCTCCCACTGGTAAAATTTGCATTTCTTACGCTCGCTACCAAATTTAAATATTCTGGCACTGACAATTAGGGGAATGAAGGCTTATAGTAAAGTAACTTAAAATTAAATTTAATTGGTTATTTAAAATAAATATAAATCCCTACAAGTGATTTGACTGACATAGCAATGTTCCAGGTTCGAATCCACGAAAAGGCAAGACTGTAACTGTCCGTCCCTCCAGAGGAGGTAACGGTGGCCACCTATTAGATGCTTCCATAATAAAATGGTCTCCTCTATTAAATAAAGCGCATTGCCATTAAAAGAATATTATGAGTAGGCTGCATGGCAGTAGTGAAGCCTGCCAGTGTTTCCTGAACACGAATTTTACAATATTCTGTGAATGAATGCACTCGAAATGAAGATTTAAGCCAGCAATATGCTTTTATTTGCTACTCAACAACACCCTGTTCTTCCTCGACGCGCTATTTTGGCATCATAGTCGATTAAAAAATCTGTGTTTTCTGTCCACTCTATCTTCTCTGATATTTTTTTCCATATATTTTTAAATAACTTTGGATGCAAAAATATGCAAGTATAAAGTGCCTTATTTCCTTAAATATTGATCCCAGATACGCACTTCCCATTAAAAGGGTTAGAGAACATAAGTTAGAGAAAAAATTAAAACCAGTTTTAATATTGTGAGTGTGAGGGTTGTGTAAGTATGAAATATACACTGGTGTGCAAAAATTAAGGACGAAGTCGAAAAATTAGCATATCAGCTGAACGAAGAGGCAGAGCGGACAGAAAGACCAATCAGGAGATTAAGTAAGGTGATGTACGGTAGCACATGCGCAGATATGCAGTTAGACGTAATGGGGGAGTGTCTGAGTAGTATAAAGCATGTTGTCGTTGTAAGATCAGTATTTCTGGCAAAGAGATTGCACGCCGTATAGCAGTTAAAATCACACCCAGTTGCTGCCTCAGCGAGAAATGGCGAATAATCAATCTGTTAGACGACATCTGGATGCTTTTACCCGAGGTCGAATCATTGGGAAGTTGGAGGAAGGCCGCAGTGTGACAAGTGTGGCTGCAGAGTTCGGAATTGCTCACAGGATCGTTTCACGACTTTGGAGACAATTTCAAACTACAGGAACAGCTATCCGGGGGTTTAGTAGTAGTCGTCCACGAGGAACCACAGCCGCAGATGACCGGTATATTGATTACTTAGAAAAGAGTATTTTGTGTGTAAATTTGTAATTATCAATTTCAACGGAATTTTTTAAATCCAGCTTATTCGCAATACTAAACATATAACAAATAGGAAAATTTGAATTGAATTTACATTGAATTTGAATTTACATTTTACACACACTTACATTTTACAAATTCCTTTGTAGAGGTAAGTTGACGCAAAAGTAGAAAACGGTAAAGAAGCGAAAGGTGCAAAATGCTAATAATAACTTATTTTAAATGCAATAACTTGTTTGAAATAGATATACTGTTCCGTTAAAATATTAGGTAGCTGCTGTCCTCCTGAGATATTTTTCTTTTTCTCTTTCTCTTAACATCACTCGCCTCTACTTAAAAATCGCTGAGCCTTTGTCCCATTAAAAATATATCCACTGTGTTTGTTTCTGTATATGTTTTACAATGTTCTTAAAACAAGACACGGCATTGGCATTGCAAATACTTTTGCTACTCCTTACTACTCTTTTAACAAACTGATAATGTTCAGTGAATTTTTCACCTTATCCTATTTAACAAATTTCGTGGATTAAATAACTAGGAACATTTACCCTTAAGACAGTTGATCCACTGCATTAACTGTATTTGGGAGTATCATTGGCTACATCATTCGTCTTTTAAGACATTTTTTGTTTTGTTTGTGAATCAATTTGTTCGTCATCCAAGGTTCCACTGTGGCTTGTACATTTATCTCAGTCGTCGTTGTAATAACAAAGTAGATTCGAATTATATTCTTCTTTTTTAAAGTTAATATATTTTATGCAAATCTAAAAAATAATCTAAACGAACAAAAATACCATAAAATTATCTTTAAATTAAAATATTATCAGCACAGTAGATATCTTTAACAGAAGAAAGGGTTTAAAACCCTTTCATGCTGCCTGACATCAGATTTCCTCAGAATTATTGTAATAGGAAATAGTATTATTAATAAGTGTAATACAGTGGAACTTTACTTTTTTAAAATTGAATTCTGGAACGCTAGCGTTAAGAAGCTAGTGTTAATGTTGTGCTAACATTCTGCATATAAGGTTGGGCACCTTAAAGGAGCCTTACCGCTTATCCACAGTAAAACTAGTGGAATTTATCTGATGCTACTCTCAAACAAGTAACACGAATCAGTGCAATATATTAATGGTGTTCAAGGTTGCAAGTTTGTATAGAACTTAACTATGTCAAAAGCTAAATTCTGACTCTGTAAAGACACATTCAGGTGATATATCACTCCGTCTTAGTTTTCCACTCAGAAGAATGCTTAAAATAAAACTGTTCATTAGAATTTTAACTTAACTGCTTACGCAGCTCATATAATTACAGAACAAGTCATTGCATCTTGCGGGATGAACAAAACATAAAATTTAAGGAACAGGCAAGGTGGTACTCTAAAATTTGCGCAGGTCCTTCGAAACACGTGAACAAATAAGGCTGTCAAAAGAGTAAAGTAGGGATTCCCATTCCCAACCATTCTCCTGTACCAAACCCCTTTAAAAAAACGGCTTTCTTCGTCTACCCTTTACATTTTTCTCTATAATATACAGTATAGAACATAATCATAATACAAAAATTTGCATACAAATAACTTAAAAATAACAATTAGACTAAGTAAATGAACAGAAGTTTTGTAAAAAATTGTTTATTAAATTTACGGTTTATTATTTTTTAATTTACAAACATAAACAGGATTTCTGTAAAAAAACAACAGTTTTTAAGTGCACAAAAATTTGATTTTTATAAATGTGATGACTGCGGTTATTTGTATATTTTTAAGTTATTTGTATGCAATATTTTTAATATTTGTCGTAAGGTGGTTAATTTAATCCTTAAACTACCTCATTCAAAAATATGTAACCTCTTTCTTGATTTCCGTTCCAGTTTTGTGTTCTCTGCATTTTATTTTTGATTATTTTTCTTGTGTCCTTGCGTTTTTCATACTGCACATATTGAATAAAAATTATATATTTAAAAAAGACCCATTATTAATTTTTAAAATACATTCAATAGCGTATTTTCTCCTTAATTTATATAATTTCTTCCTTATTACATGATACAGCATTACAGCAATAGATAATTCATTATCAATTTTATTTATCAATGGGTTCTTGATTATGCTGATGGATTGCTGGTGCAAATTCGGGTATCAACCCCTTGATCATCACTATCCCCTTTAAAATCTCATCGACTACTAAGGGTTCAATGCCGATCCCGTTTAAAAAGTCCTGGATTAAAGGTTCGCGTAAACCTAACAGCTATGCGAAAACAGCTCGGAGACGATGAGCGGTCCTTGCCAAATGCTCTTACTTAACTTCAAGAACTCTGTTCTATTAAATGTTGACTAATTTGGGCCGAGGAAACTAGAAATGACAGTAAAGTTAAAAATAATAAAATAATACGTTAATAAACATAAAACTCCAAAATTTAATGAAAATAATTTCTTGTGTTTATTGTTCTTTAATAATTTACATAATAACAAGAAAAAGAAATGTGCACAATTTGCATCATAGTACACAGTCTGATAGTGCATGTTTTGGTTTTTATACGTAAATGAAGAAGTTTTATAAATAACCTCAAACATACACATTAATTATTAAACCTTACATTCAATACAGAAATTAAAAAAATATATAAATGTTATTTCTTTTCGTTAGTTTTGATAAAATACTCATCATTGTACACTGAAGGTCTAAAGAAAGAATAACACTGAAGAAGAATAAACATATTTAAAAATCTTCTTTCTATTAAAATATAATGCGTAGACCTTTAAGAGATAAAAGGGTTTAAAAATGTTTCCAAGTTGCCTCAAATCAAGTTTACTCAGAAACATTGTTTAGGTTAAAGTTAGACAGAGGAAGAGTTCTTAATGAAACAGGTTAAAAGTTTTAAAATCAGAAATTTTTTTTCCTAGATTTGTCAAAATTATATTTTAAAATGCTTTCTTTTATTTTAATAGTTATCAGCACTTTTCTCAGATAATTCAATAGCTGTTCTTTTCTTGAGTTATAAATGTCCAATAAAAATAACTCGTGTTTACTTAAGAAATGACACCCTGTTTTTCGTATCTCCAAAGTTTGACCAATTGTCCTTCGGGCAACATCTTGTTTCCGATACCAATCAAAGTATATGTTCTTTCAGACACTCACAGTTTTGCGACAGAATGATTAATTTCACAGTGAGAGAAATGAGTAATTAAAGTAGTATTTACACAGTGCTTCTCCAATTTTTTTCTTAACCATTCAAACCTAACACTATTTTTCCCCCGAATTACCAGTTACCAGGTATCAACTTTGTGTTTCTCTGTTATTTTGTTTTGCTGTTCCTTTTTTGAGAAAATAAAACTGGTGCGCTTTAATCAATATCTTTTATTTTTTGTTTTTCATTTCGTTTCAGATTTGAGCTTAGATAAGCAATTCTTTTCCAATCAGAACTTTCCTTCTTAATTCTCCCTTCTTTCGTATCTAATACTGTCAGTATACCACTTCACTTTACACTCGAACATTTTCAGCATTAAGATAGAATATATCCTACTCTTACTTGGTTGTATTTTTTGAAAGATATCTTTGGCTTCTTCCCTGTGTCTTTAATTTGAATTTAATAATATGAGTTTTTCAATGCATTGCCTAAACACAGTTGTAAAAGCGAAATGTGGATTAATAAGAGAGACCATTTACCTCATCAACTCAGTACCCAAATGTTAGAAAATTCGTATTCTGTAATCCAGGCAATGCCGGGGAATATATTACCAGTTGAGATAAAAAAAGAAAGTTCAGCATACTTTAGCATAGTTCTGTGACAGCAAATACGTGGCAGGCTCTTTAATAATGGCACGGTAGGAAATTCCACTTTATCTAGAGAGATGACGAGGAATAATGGCTCTTTTTTTCCAGCATAAACGCTTTTAAGTAAATTTAAGTTCCGTACAAGAATTTTATATTACGTGGCGTTGACAAATGCTAAGATCCTAGTATGATTTAAGTGCATCAAATTGCATCAAATTCTTTTATACCCAGCGTGACTTAGGAAAGAGATTGTAACCAAAATTTTCGAACAGAAAATAAGCGTCCCACCAGCAACCGACCGGTAAAATAATACAGATGGCAGTTCTATCCGGTTTCAAATCCCAGCGAACAAGCTGACTGCATGGGAGTTTTTATGGTTTACTCTATATATAATATCTTAGGAGAATGATGTAAATACCGATGTATTTGGAATTTGAGTCCAACTTCCGGTGAAATTGATTTGAATTCCAAATTGTAAAATGGTCCGAAATAAATTTCTAATATAAGAAGACTTATCTGTAAAAAAATCAAAAATATGAAAACGATATAGTATGTAAAAAGACGGAATGAGCTGGTGACCGGTTTAGATGAGAGTTCAAATACGGTAAGATATCACACTCTAAGAGGTTTTTAGTAGAGTTCACATGAGACAGTCACAGAATCAAAATGGTCTTGTTCAAATCAATACCATTGAATCAAAATGGTCACATGATACGCAAGCATATAGAGTAAGCGGGATAATTACAGACAACACTGACACAGAAGGCTATACCAAGATACAGTAATATATAAAGTAAAACATAATAAGTACAAAATACAAAAACAGAATGCCAGTTACGAGTGATTCACATATTTATTGCTTAATGCAGCCATTCGCCGTTTGGCATGATCTGGCGAGCAGTAATTATAAATTTAGAGAATGGAATGGTTACTTCTTCTGAGACTTTTAATGGAATTTTTGTGCTGTGTAGTTGGTGACCGATAGCACAAAGCTGAACAGCACCCAGTTCTTCACGAGTTTTGTTGTTCGGAACATACTGCGGACTACTGGAATTTGTTTCAGGATTCAGTTTTGGGCTCTTTCTAATTGCTTTCTGTTAGTACGGCATGAGTATACTCATACAGGATTTTTATAATAAAGCAAAGGATTCAATGTAGCTTTGTAAATGAGTAACTTGTTATCAGTAGAAAGAACGCCTGTTTCGGGCAATTAAGGGGAATCTATATGGAATGTAAATTCAAGCCAGTTTGCCTTTAGCCAGAGTAAAAGAAAGCATTCCTCTCCTTAATACAAGTAGCCACCGATTGTTGTGCCGTAATTCAAAAATTCCAATAAATTTCAGTCAGAGTGTAAGTTGTCATGACTGTGGATATGTGAGGCTTTATTTTTTCTATAAAACGTTTCTTTTTTGCTGGTAAACAAAACATATATGAATTTTAACTACGTGTTGGCTTATAGGCCCTCTTAGACTCATCAGTTCCATATTCTCCTGACAGTTATGTGATCCTGACCAACACGAGTAGCAAGCATGAGGAACGGTAAACGGAAGTCCTGACAGGCCAAGACTTTGCCGCACTTGAATTCTGAAACATGGGGGTAGGAGTTTCTTACACGAGGCATGATAAGATCTTTACACGTAAGATCGTAAGATCACATTTTACAGCAAACTCTCAAATGCGACTGCCAGATAAGAACCCAGCTGTGCAATCTTTCCATTTATACACCTCGTTACTCATACCTACTTTGTATACATGCACAGGAATGAAAGTAATTTCCGTATCCCAGCATGTAGTACCTCTCATGCAAATCTGATGTTCGTTGCATACCGCCATCATGGTGTAACAATTTTAATGGCCAGCAGTACAAATTAACCAAAGAAAATAAGATTTAAGTTTTTATCTTTAATAATCATATTTGATTTGTTGATATCTGAAGGTACTCGTGGGAAATTATGGTTTCTTCATGTAACTTAGGTAAAATATTTCGACGTTATGGAAAACTTAAATGTTAAAAGGAGGCACATACATGGTCATATCAATAAAAAATCAGTTTCAAATTAGATTAAAATAAATATTTTATCTCCTATGGTAACTGAAAATTTTCACCATTAGCACATTACATTCCAAAAAAATTCGTAAGTTTTTTTTCAAAACCTTCACTTTAAATTCATTTGTTAACTGGAAAAATATACTATTTTCTCGAAAGGCTCTTGTGTGAATTTTACAAGTATTAGAAACGGTAGTATCGAAATGATAAATGTCTCCTAGCTATTTTTTTATTCGGGAATTCATGATAACGCCAAAGAAAGCCACGGTGGCATTTTCATTTAAGTACGTTTTAGAGAAACAACGTACTGTACTTTGTAAACGACAAAATATAATATTTATAATAAGGGAAAAAAGCCCTATTCCGTGTTTTCTTATTCTTCATCTTCTGTCATGGTACTGCGTTCGATTCACTAAAATACTAAGCGTTATACGAAAACCTATGACAAAACTTCAACTTATGTTTTTTCTTGCTGTCACACTGCATCACCAGCTAAATCCCGAACAAGTAATTTATGTCAAAAACAGGAAACTTATTCTCTCGAGGAACGACAGATTTATCCATCGATTCGCCCAAAAAATTTGCAAAACAAAGGCTACCGTTTTCTAAAGTGAAAGGAATTATTTATTATACATCCTACTTTCATCATATAGCATAATTACCTGTGGATAAATACCTGGAAACTTTACTGATAATAAAGAAGAAATATATACGTGTAACTAAGAATGGAACGATTTTAGAGAGGTATTAAAGGTCTTTTCAAATTACTTTGTCTTTCTTTTCTAGTTATATATTACTATTTATTCTGCGATAAAGAGTTATGATATTCTCTTTCGTAGTGCAAGTAGTAGCATATTTAGTTAACAAATGGAAGATCCGTGCTTCGAATCCGGGCTCTATGTTTCCTAGCTCTGGAGAGGAGAAGAGATAATGTAATGACTCTACACTGTTATTTGCACTATTTTGACAATCTAGTTGCATCAGATTTTAACTTAAGTATATACTATTATAATATGTTAAAGTGTCCTGCTTAGTTTTACTAACAGTTATTTTAATTTGTAACCTTTCCTGAATTCTCTTATCTCCCCTCGCATTTCCTCGCCAGGATGCAAATTAATTAGATGAACAAAAGTATTTAAACCGTTGAAACAAAAAGGTTAGGCACAGCGTGATTTCGCTAGTGAAGCGCACTTTGCTATTTTGTCATCTAGCTGTTTAATCTTAGCAGCAGCTACGTATTCTAGTCTTCTAGTTAGTACTTCGCCGGTATAGGTTTCTGAGTCAGCCTGTCACATTACATTAAAATATGTAGTCTAACACTACATTTCTACCTTTTAAATTTATTATTATCGTTTAAGTTCTCACCGTGGTGGCTGGTGTTTTGTGTCAGCGCGTAAGTCCATGCCTTCTGTTATATGGTTTGTGATAAATAAAGGGTCTTTTACACTCTTTTTCTGCTGTGTTTATCTTCACGCCTGTGAGAGAAGTCACCAGGTATGAACTTACTTGCAGATCTACACTCACGTTTGTGAAAATTGCAACACCAAGAAGGAATCGTCATAATTGAATGCAATTTAATACACAGTTGAGTGGTAGTGGTACAAATAAATGATTAAATGTTCAAAGCAAACAAACAAGAACAAGAGATCAGAATCAGTATTTTGTGTGGCCACCACGCGCCGCAATAAGTGCTGCTACACGACGTGGCATGGAGTCAAACAAAGTTTGAATGTCTGACTGAGGAAGAGCATTCCATATCGTTTGTACGCGTACCCAAAGTTCGTCTGCAGACGCAACAGGACGAGGATCACGAGCAAGACGCCGACCAATGACATCCCACACATGTTCAATTGGCGACATATCCGGGGAACACGCAGGCCAAGGAAGAAGCTGTACCTGCTGCGCTGCAAAGAAGGATTTAACAATCCGAGCAGTATGAGGGCGGGCATTGTCCTGTTGAAATACAGCGCCTGGCAAGCTTTGAAGGAAGGGAACAGCTTCGGGCTGTAGAACTTCACGGATATACCGGTTGCTGTTCAGATTGCCCACAATTCGTAGCAATTGAGATCGTCTATGATATGCTATGGCGCCCCAGACCATAACTCCGGGTGTTCGTCCACTGTGGCGTTCGATAATGCACTCCGGAAGGTGGCGTTCACCGGCATAGCGTCTGACACGAATGCGGCCATCATGGTACCACAAATTAAAGCGGGATTCGTCAGAAAACACGACATGCTGCCAATCAGCACGCCAGTCTCTATGCTGATTGGCCCATTGTAGCCGCAGGCGGCGATGGTCGTGCGTTAGGGGGATCCTGTATAAAGGAGTCCGTGCGCGCAGTCCACACTGCAGCAGACGTCTACGAATTGATGAAGCACACAATGAAACACCTGTAGCTATTGACCACAGTGCTGCCAATTGTCTAGAGGAAGCTGTACGGTCCGTCCGCGCCATGCGGACCAGGTGTCTATCATCGCGAGCTGACGTCACATTTCGGGGTCCACTCCCGGATTTCCGAGTTGTCCGACACTCGTCCGTCCACTGCTTCCAAACGCGCATCACTGTGCTGCTGTTACGCTGCACACGAGAGGCTACTGCACGATACGACAATCCAGCTTCACGAAGGCCGATGATTCTCCCTCGTTCAAACTCTGTAAGTTGTTCAAATCTCGCTCTCTTTCGTCGACGAGGCATAAGTACAGATTGAGTTAACGTTTACCACTAGCAGATAACCACCGATAACCATACACGCCTCGCTACAGCCGTCTATTTATTCGGATCCATCAGCCGTTCAGAGGGCGCTGCTCAGCATACGCATGCGCTACGGATTTGCAATTCTAATCATTTGCATATCATGCGCTACTTTGCATTTCCTGAAAATTTCAGCTCACTCGCGTAAGTCCTTCATGGTGTTGCAATTTTCACAAACGTGAGTGTAGTTACCATTTTATTATGTATGCTATCGTTAAAGTGCGGAATCATGCATAAAAACGTTTTCCACCTTGAGCATATTACTGTGTTCTGAATCGTTGAAGTGCAAAGTTCTCCCCTTTCCCTTTCTAAAGCAGAAATATGTCGCAGGCAATTTGTTCTCTACATCAGGATCTTAAATCTTCTCTTTGCTACTGGTTTACAACTACTTAGAGTTTTTACCAGAATCTTAGACAGTGCACTAGATATTTTGTTTTAGAGTAAAGAGGTGCAAGCACCGTCCCCCGTGGGGCAAAAATACAAAGTGTGGCAAAGGCAGTTGTTTGTATGGAGAAAGTCTTATATCTTGCTGCCATCAGTTGACATGTTAAGTAAAAAGCATTGCGATCGAAGGCTGCATAATTAAAAATAAAATAGGCATTGAAATCGTTCTAAAACGTGCTAAAATTCACATGTCACAAGTCTTGTATTCACGACACAAAAATCACTAAAGGCAAAAGTCCACAATCGATACCCGAACTAACTATCAAGCGTTTGTTAAAAAAGTCTCTTTCCATTGGGCTACAACGGCTATGTCTGTGCTAGTGATAAAAGACAAGTGACTTGCGGAAATGCGGGTTTTGGGTTCAGAATACGTAAATAACTCTTTTGAGTGAGCTCGTGTAGTAAGAACGGGAATTAGAATTTGAAGTGAAGGCTCATGGAATATTCAAAAACAGCTACGCCGACTTCTAATTTCTGATAATTGATTTCGCATTTTTAATTTTTTCAATGAAATCTTTAGCGTTACCGAACAGAGTTTTTAGCTATTTGATGGAGAATTCGTTAGATTTTTAGCCGAGTTTTTCCAGACAGGATTCTTAGTAGTTTCTTCAGTTTTATTTCCATTTAAAGTTTGGAAGTATTCCTTATTATAACTGAATTTGGGGCTATTTTCATTTGGAGTTCTAGTGATTTCTCTGTAGTTCGGATATTTTTTTGCAGTCCTTATAACTTGCGACATGATTTTCACTGCAAAGGGCACACAAAACTAGAAGTTCATTCTTAGGGGTATGACTGAACTTCTGACATTTATAACACTGAACGGTCTCCGTCTGGTTTTGTAAGATTACAGGAAAACGTCTAGATCATTGATGGTTTTGATATCGTAGATTTTTTTTACCTTCTTAGTATCTTCTTACTCAGGGAGATGAGTGGAAGAGTAATAATTTGCTCTTCACTATAGCTCGTGAGTTGTCTCATCTTTATAATCAGGATTCCTTTATTGGCTATTTCTTGTTTTATTTTCTCGATGTTCATATTTCGATTTAACTTCTTGATCATGGCTTTGATGGGTTTTTCCGCTTCAGAAGGAATGTGTGAAAGGGAATACACTGCTCCTGAAACACTTTGGTGACAGTTCTATAATCGTCTGTGCTGTAAACACGAAGTTGGCAGCTTTCATGTTACCTTTGATTTTTGTAATACCAAGATATTTTATATCCAGTTTAAGTTTGTTCCAGTCAAGGGCAAAGTCTGCTATTATAATTGGAGGAATATGGATTTCCGCGTTCTTCGTTTGAAAGCCTTCTGAACAAGAATCAGTGTTGTTCTGATCCATAGTGTTATCTGTTTGAAAATTAGATAATTTAATTTTTTGGGCAATTTCCTCCTCGCCAGATTGTGAGTATATTCTCTTATGAATAATTTTAGGCGTTTTAAAGCTTTCAGAATAAACTTTCACAGTTTTCTTGGTGTTCGATTTAGTGCTAGTCTTCTTGGCTGAATCCCACTCAGGTGCGTTAGCTTTGCGGGTAATACGGAGTGTCGTCAATAGTTTTTTTGACTACATCGCTCTTAAGAATTAAATGGCTTAACTTGGTCCCATCTTGTTTTTCTAAGACCTGCGTTAGTAAGTGACATGACATCATTATCGTGCTCAGCCTTTAAGCGAATATGATCGCTAAAAGAAACATCCTTCAAATTACCTTGTCTGATGTCGTTGCTAACAATTTCTTTGCCCTTAATAGCATCCGATAGATCCACGAAGGGGCCCATTGTGAAAGAGTCGTGATTTTAAGATGCTGGCAAACCGTGTAGAAAAGATCCAGCGCATCTTCAGTGCATGGCGCAGTCGAAAGCGAAAGACACCTGCTGTTAAAAAACACCTGCTCACTATACGAAGAGCCACAAGCACTGTCTCTCTACATCAGTTTCTCATGTTCGTCCCACAGCTTACCTTAAAAGTCAGTTCAAATGTAATCAGCTTTGTAATTCAAAACTTCACCAATAAATTAGACTGCACTAGTTAGTAGACATAATTTTATTACTTTTTTCATTTCAAATTCATTTCCTTATTTGTAATAATAGTTTTAAATAGTTTAATTGATCCTTTGTATTCTACTTTATTCATTAACTACTCTGTTGAAAGAGTAAATTTATCAACTTAATTCTCTAGATATCGAAAAATAAATAAATGACATTATGTTTTAACAACTGTCGGTATTTTTCACTTGGAATCTACTGATTATTTTATAAATTAATCAATGAATAAATACTATTGTGTATCAAGAATTGCTAGTATATTTTATTTATTATCTGATGATTATCACACGAATTTACTTGCGGAATAAATGTATACCACGTTTTTCTGCTATGTGTACCTAGTATTGCTAAAATTGTTTGCCTGAGTTTTTATATAAGGTTATAAAAATGTTGCTGTCATTCGAGCATACATCTTATTTTCGCTTGAGCGAGTGGCTAGTAGGTAATACGTAATCTATAGAATAACTTGGAAATGTGAGAAAGAAAACAGTTTACCGTACTTCAACGGATCGTCTTATTTAATCTGAAGACTACCTAGATAATCTGCTAATTACAAAATTTCTCCATTTCAAAACTAACATTATAAGGTATTTCTCCCCCCTTCTTCGCATGCTTTCGTGATGTACTGGTCAGCACGCTAGGCGCCTATTCGATAGGTCCATGATTCGAGTCCCGGCGAGGGTAGTGTTCATTTTTCCTCTCTCCTGCTTTAGAAAAAATCCTAATGACTCTATAGTGACGCCCGAAGTAAAAAAAAAGGTGGTGGATGATGATTCTCCACTACCTGAATTTGGCGATTGGGTTCCCTAATCGTCAATCGCCCTTTAAAAGGGAGAGTATATAAGGTATTTCTCCTGTCTTCTTCGCCTGCCTTCGTGGTGTAGTTGTCAGCAAATCCTAATGACTCTACAACATACGCACAGCATACCATCGGTATTTATAACCATAGCGCAACAAAAAACTTATTATGTTACCAGACGGAAAACTTATTTTTAAAGAACGTCAAATATAACGCGCCAATTCTGATAAATATATTAGTTTCGTAAGGCGTATTTAATTAAATACATAATAATTAGCAAAATAGTGTATGAAATTAATTTCTGATATAACCATGAATAATACATGAAAGAAAGAGAGATATACGAAGGAAACAAATTAAGCAACAAAAAGATCAAGCAAAAGCTACTTTCTCTTAGGATATACGTTTTGAGGGGAACTTCAAGCAAATGTCAAACATTAAAGAGTTTAATTAAATTTCATGGTGAGATCAATCAATAAAATATCTAATCTTTGCTGAATACATAACTAATTGCTCCCTCTTAATTTGTCACATAGCAGTCTGTTGTCAAAGGAAACAGAAGGATTATTTAAGAGCGGAGGATTATTCATGCAATAAGAGGAATTTATTTGCATTAAGAAATGAACTTTATGTAGACAAGAAAAAAAAACGAAATGATTTCTTTTGTCTGTGGTTCAAACTCTGATGTCACCTGATTAGAGTTGCTTAATATGTAATGACATTTCTGCACATGGTTTTCTTCAAGCGTTCAATTTAACTCCTATATGAAATAAATATAAAAAGGCGAAATATTTTGTTCATAAGTGCACGTGGTTTCAAATCAATCAGGATTTACAGATTTTTTAGCTAATGCAGTTTATCTAAACGATTCCTCACTAGCAGTGCTAATACTGAATCGTACTTTGCCGAAAGAAAAAATTAAAGTCAATAATAATCTATGAATATGTGACGAATACAAGCTGCTATTATTGGATTCTAAATCATTTCCTAAATCTGGGGAAAGAAGAATCAAATTTGAGCAGAATAAAAAAACACAAAGACTGTATTAAAATTAATCAAGTAGTACGGTCTCTAGCAAGAACATAATGGAAAGTTTTAGTACCACTAATGGAGTTTGCGTCTCCTTATTAATTTACTAACTAACTTTGTTAACAACATGACATTTCGCAAGGAAGCCTAAAAATTGGAACTAAAAAAACAGTATTTCTGGCAATTTTTATTTACATATTATCCTGTCGACCGTCAAGTAGCGCAATTTAGCTCCAGTTGTGGATACGCGTAACGTAACAGCACACTCTCAGTATCTCCGCTTTTGTATGATGCAACCCTGAATCATTCTCGATAGGCTTTTATGAACAAGGATATCTATCTATCTACATTAACTTCCAACCCTTAAATTGAAGAACACTACTGAAAGACAATTCTGAACCCAATGCCAAAATTGCCAAAACAATTCACCGGGTCTTTTGCTCATTATATGCAGTAAACTGGGCACACAAGGCTGACGCATATACATAAGAGGCATATGGAATAGCAGCGCTTGATTGTCAGCCTCGTCAACAGGGCCTACGTAAATAATACAGTGAGGAAGTAATATATATATATAGGAATATATATATAACATGCAGATGGAACTCTTGCTTTATAAATGTAGACAGCACTTACCGTATTTATTACCCGCTTATAAATACTCACTAATTTACTCCTATAATATGATTAATTATTTATAAAAAAAGTTTAGCTTCGTTTTCACTTATACATTTCGTAATTTGTTCAAGTGCAAGCATTTTATATTACAGAATAAATCTTTCTTTGGAATGTTTGTTAAAAATTCTGGTAGATGCTTTGCTCTAATGGTTGAAAGTAGCGGATTTTGCCAAATATAATGCTTGGCATCTGCTAAATATGCTGGCTTTAGGCACCCATATTTTACATTCCTTGTCAAGAATCGATGGAAGATGGAAACTTTCTACGATTTGTGTCCAACACGTATATTAGCATTAAATTTGTTTTATTCTTTTTTGTGACACTTGTAGGAAATATTAATTTTATCTCCTCGTATCTGCCTTGTTCCATATTCTTTGCAATTTTACTAATACTTGTTTAGAAATTTTATTCTTTATTGTAAGTCTTGAAATAGGAAAATGAATATTAATCATATCTTTCGATGTGGCTTTTTTAGTTGCTCTGTCAGAGACTTCATTCCTATTATACCTATATATCTCTGTATCCAGTTTAGAATATTCATTTTGATATTATTATTTGAAGAGATTGAATAAAGTAAGATGTTTTCTTCGTAGAATATAACGCGTTGAAACGCTTTTCTGGCTGTATAAATGCTCGTATATTGTTATTTATTATTTCCTTGAAAATAATTTACCTATAAAAGGTTTTTTTAACCTTTTGATGGTCACCAATAAGCTCAGCTCTCATTACACTTACGCACCACTGCGGGTGCGAACGAGTACAATTGCGTTACAAATTTACGGCTGACAGTTAACGTGCGTATTTGGTAAGAAAGAATTGCTTAATATCGCAACCGCCGAAAGGTAAAACTATTGCTTTAGTAAACCATGTTTGAATTAATTAGTCTAAATTTTTGACATATTAGAACTTACTTAGCTTTATAGTTTATCTCTGATTCGTCTGTAGAAATCTCTATTCCAGTTGGGTACTTACATATGCCATACGATGCATACGGATGAGGGATATATGTCTGTTCCCTTTTATAGTTGGGTATTTACATATGCCATACGATTGGTACGGATGAACCTGAGCCGTGGTTTGGTGGTTTTGAGACTACTTCTTCCATTACAGGTCTTGATATATTTAATTTATCTATAATGCAGCCTTCTTGAAAGTGAAAGAGACGGAATAACTTTGATTACCGCTCTGTTTTGATATCTAGTGTAAGTGTATCAATTAGAACTTGAAGAGCAGTTGCTGGTGTAATATAAAACACTTAGATGTTACAAATACAAAACGCTTAGGTGTTAACTACAAAACACATGCAATAGATCTATTCGTTGAATTGGTAAAGAAGATCCTTTCGTGCCGCTGTATCGTCACCACACAGGGCAACCGCACAGCAGTAATTTTTAAAATGTTGTTAACCATAATTCTTTCCACATTTTCCTTCTCTTCTCTCAGGTAACCCTCGAAGCTTTGCCGTAATCAAATTAAAAAAAAAAACTCACTCTGATACCTCCATTTTAGCGCCCTACCCTTTTCTTTTAAATTGTTAATTCTATTGACCACCAAGCATGCGACTTGGAAGTTTTATTTATATCTTTCTATTATTATAGAGATTATGTAGCTTCTTTGCGGTTTGTGTTATTAAATTATCTATTTGATTTTCAGTATTTGAATCTTCGGTATATTGAAGGTTAGTAAACAAGCCTTTTCTTAAAGATATCCAATCAGTTCGACACAGTTTTATTCCTTGTTTTATTACTTTGCATAATTAAGACATTGTCTGACACGAACGAAGTAATTCGATAGTCACTCAGGTTAATTCTGTCTTCCGCCTTTCAGTTATTAATACATAAAAGACCGTGGATTTTTCCATGGTAAGATCCAGTCATGACTCTCCTTGAATGAATATGCATGTGGCTGGACAGTTGGGGTTAATTCCACAACGTAAAATCTGAGTCAGCTACAAAATCACTAACTTGAACCCCTCTAGAGTTTGCTTAAGGGGGGACCCAGAGAGAATATTTGGCGTTAAAGCCACATGCAACAATAAATGAAGCATTATTAAACCTCCGTGAAATATTTTGTGTCTCCATTAGTGTATCATATAAGGGCAAGGATAGAGGCACAAAATATGAAGCGGACTACAAATGGACAATGATATAAGTGAAATATTATTGCCGTATATTTCCCTTACATTTTGAAAGAAATGAAAAAAATTTAAAATCTGCCTACAGAACAGCAAGAAAGGGACTGTTTTCAAAGTTATGGAGTTCTACCATAAACAAACAGAGGATGTCAATAGACTCGAAATGGCCAGGTAAACATAGCCGAAAAGGTACACTGGTGTGCAAAAATTAAGGACGAAGTCGAAACATTAGCATATCAGCTGAACGAAGAGGCAGAGCGGACAGAAAGACCAATCAGGAGATTAAGTAAGGTGATGTACGGTAGCACATGCGCAGATATGCAGGTAGACATAATGGGGGAGTGTCTGAGTAGTATAAAGCATGTTGTTGGTGTAAGATCAGTATTTCTGGCAAAGAGATTGCACGCCGTATAGCAGTTAAAATCACACCGAGTTGCTGCCTCAGCGAGAAATGGCGAATAATCAATCTGTTAGACGACATCTGGATGCTTTTACCCGAGGTCGAATCATTGGGAAGTTGATGGAAGGCGTGTGACAAGTGTGGCTTCAGAGTTCGGAATTGCTCACAGCATCGTTTCACGACTTTGGAGACTTTCAAACTACAGGAACAGCTATCCGGGGGTTTAGTAGTGGTAGTCCACGAGGAACCACACCCGCAGATGACCGGTATATTGCCTTACAGGCCAGAAGAAACAGGCGGCAGACAGCGGGAGAAATCGCTAGACACACGACACAGGCGACTGGGCGACCGATATCGCGTTTTACCGTGGCCAGAAGACTGCACGGTGGTGGTCTGTTTGCACGACGCCCTGTACGGTGTGTACCTCTAAGGCCTGCCCATCGGAGAAGGCTTTCTCTGTGGTGCCGGGAACACCGGAATTGGAGCGACAATGAATGGGGACGAGTACTCTTTATAGATAAGAGCAGATTTAATCTGAGTTGCGATTCTAGACACATACACATCTGGACAGAGCGGGGAACACGCAATAACCCCTTCAACATGATCAAAAGGGACTGTTTTGCAGGTCGCGGAGTTCTCGTTCGAGCAGACATAATGCTTGGTAGCCGGACCGACCTTCATATCTCCCAAGGAGGTTCGTCACCCGGGACTGCTATTGTAACGAGGTTCTTCTTCCTTACATGCTTCTTTTCATAAGGGCTGTGGGTCCTCAGTTCCTCTTCATGGACAACAAAGCTCCACCTCATCGCACAGTTGTCAGAACTAAGTGTTCTGTGCATGTTTTTGGCAAACATTTTGAAGTAACTCCTTAAAGTCCTAAAGTCCTGATCTGGAACAGGGGGCTGAAATCAGCTATGTTCTGGTGTAGATACTGTGCTGAAGAATAACTGCACTTGAAAGGGATTTAGAATCCTCTTTTTTTAAATCAATATTATTTACACACTTCCCAACTCGGGAGGGATCAGAAAGTAAAAGACCACACTTGGGCCTAACTTAACAATCAGATAAATTTGATACTAAAACTAAATAGAAATTTAATTAAACTTTGCTCACAGAGCAAATCGCGGAGTTGCCCTCTAACTAAATGGTGCGTAGCAAGAAATACTAATACTAGCGCACTTCAATTTATTTCAATAAGCAATCACGTAGTAAGCACTATGGCTTATAACTTATCTGCTAGCTGGTCAGGCGAACGTCGAACAGAATGACCGTGATCCGAGACTAAAAGCTCTCTCACACTGAGAGGTTTCTACCTCTGGTTTAAATAGTACTTGGCTCTACTTCAAATTAGCATAAGCTGAAAACGCGCGCTTCTTCTGACGGGAAGTTGAAACTGAGAAGAGATAGAAAGATTTAAATTAAAATAAAACTTTGTTAGTTTA